>WAAE01005057.1:33342-49170 GCA_013400495.1 Nicator chloris | reverse complement strand
TGGATGGATTTGCAGAATAATGGATAAATATTAAAAGACAACAACAGAACAAATGAGGCAGCAGTCCAGATCTAGATGCCAATTGATTTAACATTGGGATTTACTGAAATTGCAGTCCTATTTTTTAAATTCTAACAGTGTCTGATGCAAGGGGTCAGAACATCTGCAATGCCAGCAAACATGGAGCAGTTTTCTTACCAATGCAGGCTTGCTTGGTAGGAGTTCTCTGGAAACCTGCGTGGCACTTGCAGTAATAGGAACCAGGTGTGTTGACACAGTCCCCATGGGAGCAGGGGTTTGATATGCACTCATCAACATCTGCTGGCCACACAGAGAAGCATTAGTGACTTCACAACCTCTACATTTTCCTTTTCCCTGGGTCTGGAAGCTTCTGAGTGAAAAACATGGTAACTAGCAGCCAAACGCTAAATACTATAGCCTGTTCTTGGTGCAAAATCACTGCTTTGCTAGGACCGCAGGGCTGTTCTTGGTTCAGCTAGGCTGGCATTTTTAAGAAGTGAAGTGGCACTGCATCATTTGTAAGCATCGTGAGGGACAACAGAGAAAGAGGATCTTGAGGATTTTGAGACCTGATGGTTGCCTTAATGGTTGACTTAATACAACCCAGTTTCATTTAACTCAATGACCATTTATGCTCCTTCGTAATAAAAGCAATATTATTCAAAATAGGCACTTTAAAATGAGAGCAAACCATGGCATCCAAAACCTACCCCTATTATATTACAGGTTTGTTGTAAAAAAGTGAGGAGGGACCACACATCAGCGTGAGGGATTCTTAATGAGACCACAGTCTGTGCACCACATCTCAATTATTTATGCCCCATTGCATCCTCAAACCCAGTCTTTGCACTGAATAATGCCAAATTTAACCTAACACTTTGCTGTAATGTATCTCACACTCCTTTCCAAAAGTTTGGGGTATTTGGGTGCAACCAAGCACCAATTTTAACCAATTTAAGTATCAGCTAACTGCTCAGAAATAACTCTTATTTGACATGGGGCTCTGAAAACTTCAACAGTTCTTTTCAAGAACCCTTCCTAAATCTGATGCCCAGTAGTTACCAGTGAGTCAGACGTGCCTTTGGATCACAATCATTCCCAGGTCTAAAATATCACAGACTGTTCTCCTCATTACATTTCTGTAAACCCTCCAGGACCCTTGCCCACTAATCCACTGGTCTGGCAGGGCAGGACTGCTGGCTCAGTGCCCACTACAGCATCTAAGGGATAACCCAAGCAGCTACTCTGATCAATTTACAGGTGACAAATAGATCCCTTGATGAAATCCCCATTTCTTTATCAGCAACTTTTGCTAATTTGACTTTTTCCGCAAGCTGGGCTCTTCATTTCTTTCATTTCTTTAATTTCTTTGCAATGTATTTGTAATTACTCATCTCTTCATTTAGGCAGGCTTTTAACACCACAAAACCAGTGGTGATTCGCAGGAGTTTCTGGCATCTGGCTGAAAGCTACCGCAAGAACTTCTGAAGCCACTGCTGATCAGTACCTAACAATGATGATATTCCCATGCATTTTGCAGTGTATGCTTCCAGAAATACCAGGAAAATCCCAGGGCAATTTTTATGATCATTTCCACTCAATCCTTATCTAACCTGGTTCTAGAACTTAGCTCATTACATCTTGAGAATACTGGGATGTGACAAGAAATTGAAATAATCAGAATATTTATGTATGCTTTCTAGAAAGGGCTGTTCCATGAATAACTTCACTATAAAAGATGGCAAAAAGTTAGTTTTGTTCAAATTTAATCATAAATAAGACCCCATATTTAACAGGAATTACTGTGTTAATGAACACAAAGTTTAAACCAAGAGCATCACTGTACATGAAGAGATCTGTGTTTCCACAAGTCATTGATATTATGGCCTGATTTACAGCACTCTTGGTGCCCAGATCAATCTGTGTAAACAGTTAAATGAATAAAGGGAAAGCAAATGGAAAGAATCAAATACCTCCCCTCAAAAGTAATTAACTCATTCACATTTGCACCGCTGATCACACCACCACTGCAGTAAAACCACAAGAATCGAGATAAGATAAAGAAAAGAGGAAGTCAGGGTGTTAAATACAGAGGTAAGTGAATTTTTACATGCAAGTCTGTGTCACTGTAGTATTTCCCTGCTGTCATGTTTCTCTGCCATGCCTGGATGTTGGGATGCTCTTTGTGACTTTTCATGAGAGGTGGTTTTTCCTCAGTGCTCAGCTAATAGGCGAAGGGGTGAAGGAGGATTGAACACTACCCCTTCAGAACAAAGTCCTCAGCTACCAACAGAACATCAAACTCTGAATCACAACTTGAAAATAATTTTTGGTCAAGTGCCCTACTTCAAATGACTTTACTGTATTTATATCTTGCTTTATTATAAGGGAGCTCAGAGGGAACTTAAAGATACTTGATATAGCACTCATCTATTTTGTTTAGTTTTCCTGCAGAAAATGACATGTAGGATCTTCTCTATTACAGGCTTCAATTTGCTCCAAAAACAGCCCATGTTCATGCTAGAAAGGATCTGTCTCTAAGTTTATAAACTCTACAGCAGGAATGCAGAGTTTCTCTATGAAACAGCTGACTTAAGCTTCAAAAATCCTTCCAAAGCCATGTGCATCACATGACTTCCACATGAAATATGCATCTTAAGATGCTCTTACTTTTATAAACTCTTGATAACTGAGGGAAATGGCAAATGTATGTTAATATAAAGGAGTTGTTGGCTTTGATTTTGCATTGAAAACATGCATATTCCAGCAGTATAAACAGGAAACATCTGAGACAGAGATATTTAACCCATTTATTCTGTCTCCCAGCATACCCCCTTCAATATTTCTCTTTCAGCACATGCCTCACATACATCTCCATTTTTCAGTTTTTTATCTCTAACAATTGTCAGAACTCTCTCAGGCACAGTAGGAAACTTCCAAAACCCCTCTTAAAAGACTTACTGCAATTAGTCTGGAGATTAATTACAAAATTTTAAATAGGGATATTTGTATTGACAAGTCAACTAAAATTCAACACAGCACACCTATAGGTTTGCTCCCACTTTTTTAAAAGTCTCTACAGTTTTATCCAGAGTTTTTATAAAAAGAAATTAACAAGGAGATGTAATAAAATTAAAACTGTTTGTTTTGGAGAAAAGGAGTGACCATTTAGTCAGACCACTTAGGACACTCATTGTCTTTGGCCCATCAAGCATGTTCTGCTGTGAGAACAGATCTAATAATGCAAGGTTCAGAGAACCATAGGTAACCTTAGGTCAAAGAACAGTAACACCATAGTTTTTTGGTTTGGCAGGATTAATCTTCAAACAGGACTTTTCTTTAAGTCTATAGAAAAATATATAACCATTTCTGGATCCCTAATTTATTTCTTTGGGAGCAGGCAGACAGAGAAGTACAAAAATAGTGTTCATTTATGTGCCATTAACCCTATTTCCATTGCTCCAAGACTGTTCTTTCAGTAATAAGATAAATATTCATATTAGATTCAAGCAAGCCCTTAAATTCATTTAATATTAATCAGCACACACATGAAACCCTTGCAGTTAAGTCCCTGCCTATATTTCCAAGAACCTTTCTGTGTAATTTGCAGCAACTACTGTTCACAAATCCCAAATTCACGGGGGAACTTAAGATACTTTGGCTACTTCTTTATAATATAATTAGAAAATAACAGTGAAACAAAGCTCAGAATTCACAGAGTTATTTACAATTCATAGAGCTCACTCTCTTATAAAATATCTTCTGAATTCAAGCAGCTACTGAAAAGGAAAACCACTGCAGAGCTGAAATTAGTAATGATTGATTCATTTCATGCAGGAAAAGAAAAAAAATGGGCAAAATGACACTTAAACTATTTGAAGACATTTTGGGATTCTTTTCCCATGCTTTTAACATGGGACAGCACTGTAGCTGGCACTGGATCTTCAGCTTTTTTAAAAGCAATTCAAATTTTTGTTTTGATCTCAGTGCATTCAGAACTGTCTCTGTTTTCAGTCTACTCTTTCATGCTGAGGTAAGCATTGAAAAATCAAGATTAAGTTCCTTAAGTGAATACATATTTTTACTGGGCACGTACCTGTATGCTACAGAATTAACCAGGTCAACCTTTTTTTTTTTCTCCAAGGCACCTATCAACCTAACCACACAGTTTTCAGGCACTTGGACCCCAAATTGAAAATTAGATACAATTTCACTGCTATCACAAGCCTGGAGTAGAAGGGGAACTGCCAAGGTAGTGTGCTGCAGGGTGACTCCACAGAAGAGACAGGGACAGAATGACAGCCACATTATCAAGAACACATTGTATTTTTCTGTCCCAGCACCCAGACATGTAAAGCTGATGGGCTTTTCAAACCACAGATTATTGCCATACTCCAATGACAACTGAAAACCTAAAAACTTTAAGTTCATATAGCTCTACTTGCTACAACCTATATGCTTCAGATGTTATTTCAACTTGATTCCCAAGTAACAAAAATATGAATACAAGATGTGAACTAGATTTCAAAAAGATAAGATAGTCCAAGACGCCAGATAGTTCTTGAGTGTCAAGGTCCACCAGAGTTTAAAGTATTACTGATTTCAGTGATCCAAAATCCTGTGCTGTAACAAATGAGCCTGGGTTCTCCATACTCTATAAAGAGCAGCCATGCAAGACAGACATCACAAAACTCCTACTCCCCACTCACAGTGTGATTATGGCTCCTGAGACCCAAGGATGCAGCAAGAGATTAAGCCCTTTGAACCTACCTGTCAGAGATCAGAGGTACAGCAAACACTCACCCAAATAAAAAAGCTAAAAATATTTCAGGTTCACTATATCATAAAGGACAACTTGGAAGAAGAACTGTATCAACCTTCAAGTACAAAAAAGTGAAATGAAGAAGGTACTGAACTGATTTCCTTGTATAGTGAGGATAAGACAAAAAATAACAACAAGCTGATTTTTTTTTTTTTTGCAAATATAGTGTTTAAATTAGATTAACTCTAATTTAAACTGAAAACTTTCTGGATATTTGACTATGGGAGCAGTGCAACTGCTTGGGAAAGTGATGGAATCCCTGTTAACTGAGTTTTCTTAAAATGAGGGTGTACAGTGGCCAGGAATGGTGCACATACAACCAACGTCTCTGATGCAAGAGCACAGCTGAACTAAGAGGAGACCTGCAATCCACAGATACATTAGAAATTGATTCTAAACCCACACTTACTGTGAGGCAAGCCTATTGCTAACAAGCCCTTGTTATTTTTCATTCACAGATCTTAATCTCTTTATAGACTCAGTAATCAAAGGTTCAATCCAAAACACAACTAGAACTTTTTAATTAAGATCCTATACATTAAACAGTGTATCATGCATAGGGGGTTCCTCTCCACACAATCACTCCACAAGAATCCCCCAATCTTGTATTTTCTCTGAAATAACTGATGAGTTTTGGACACAGTAAGAGTGAAGTCCACAGTTATTGAATAAAAGTGTAGGATCCCAAATTCAGTTGTTTTTATATAAAGGTAGCATTCAGCATTTTATTGTGAAATGCAAATTTAACCAGAGGTTAATTAATGCAATTTTTAAACTATTTGATATTTTTCAAATTGCTATTAATCCTTATGAGGAGACAAAACATAAATTCTACCCTTCATCATCTTGATCATAACAATACTACATCCCGAAAGTGGAGCTTTGTGAGTCTAACAAAAGAAAAATTAAGCAGAACTTACTTTACTGAATGTGACAAAAATGTGCAATAAACTTTAAATACAGGAATAGGAATACTCAATACCAATATTTGCAGTTAAAGGTGTTTTTTTTTCTTGGTAAGAAAACAGACAGCTCTCACAGAAAACTGAAATTATTCTTGGGTAACTAATACCATGGTCTTTGCACTCTCTCTGATGAGCAGTATCATTAAAATGAATATGATTTATTTTTGTAAAAGAAGCCCAGATTTTAAGCTGAAGAATATTAGAATAATGGATTTTGAAATGTGCACTCACCGATACAATCCCCATTTGCATCCTGCTTATATCCCATGTTGCATTCACATCTGTAACTAGAGGGGGTTGGTATACAACGTCCATTCAAACAAAGGTTGGGATGGTGCTTGCAGTTGTCTATTGTCTGATTGAGTATTGCTAATATAAAAAAATCAGAATGGGAGGGAAATATTCAGATTTTCAAATGAAGTAAATGTGAGTATTATACTTGGCTTCAGAAAGGATGTTATCAGGTGCATAAACATGTAAAAAAACCCCTTGTTCAAAGTCCTATCTGTTGACCTGACAGTAAACTAACAAGAACTAACAGCTCTTGGAAATAAAAACCGCATTAGACAAACATTCTTAAATATGATTTACCATTTCTCTCAATAGCCTGATGAGCCTGTCAGTGAACTCATTGATAAGCCACGATTTGTGTGAAAGTGGAAGCAATTTTTTGTGTACCTGTCTTAATAATTCTTCTTACATCTTATGATCTCTATGGTTGTGATCCCAGAGATGTGTTAACACATGTCATAAGCAATGTTTACATCCATGAAACTTCTGCCAGAAAATTATTCACCTTGGGCTTTTAGCCAAGGCAGTGTTTCTGCAGAGTAAGTAGGTTTTACAGTTGGAAGAGAAAATACAGAAGACAGTTTATTTTAAACCCCGATGGTTTTTAGAAAACACTTAGAAATCTGGAGTTCTGCTAGTGCTGACCAAGACACCTCAACAGGGACAATACAAGCTCAGGGACTCTGTAACTGAAGTCAAGCAAAAACCTCTACCTTTGAACTCTTGTTAAAAAAAGGGCTCCTGAACTTCCTGATGTATCAGCTGAGGTGTTTAAAACATGCTTGAACGACAAAGTTATTTTTAATTGTTAAGAACACCATATCATATGCAGACCAAACAGTAAAATTAAAGGAAAAACAGAAGGAATAGTGAAAAAAAAAAGAGTGAAACAAGACAGAATGCAAGCACTTACTTAGCCCTGTAATTATTGGGCCACTTCCAGTGGGACTGTGACCACCTGCTCCTACCCCTGTTCCGCCCACAGCTGGAGAGAATCCGTTGCTTCCTGGGATGGGGATGAACCCTGCTCCTCTTGGCCCGAAGCCATTTCCATTGCTCCTGGGAAGGAACCCATTCCCTCCTGCTCCACCACGCCGGGAGCTGCCTCGGGCAAGGGCACTGTCCACACACAGCCTGCGGTGGTCATCTGTCAGACAGGGGTGAAAGAGAAGCACAGACCAGGTCAGCCTCTCACAGGCAGCTCAAAAGGAACGTACAGCTCTCCCTGAGCACAACAAAAACCAGGATTGCAACTCCTCATTTCCCTGATGTCATGTGTTCCCTTGCCATTCCAAACCTCCCTTGGTTGTGGCAGGTGTTGCTTGAGGAGGGAAGAGCTTTTGTTCAACTGTTTGTTGAAACCATCTTGTTGCTGTGTTGACAGCAGCATTGTAACTCCTTGGTTTCTCGGAGGTGTTGATGAAGAAAATACATTTCACTAGGGATCTGCACTATTCCTCTCTGAGCAGAACTGAAAGAACAACTTCAAAACTGGTGCATTCTAGTTCAAAGTAACTGAAAATGCAACAGAACAGGAGAGCAGCTATTCCTTTAAATCAAAATTAACTATGGACCCTAAGAGTCATTTCCTCTTTGAGTCTGACCACAAAATCTTCCCCATTTCCCAAAAAGTATTTCCGAAGTCAACAAAAGGACATTAAAGAAACAAGTGCCAACCAACCATGGGCCAAGAAGAAAAATAGTTAACAGATGGTAATATCAGTATTAAAACCACAGAAATGAATAATAACGCGATCCATGACCTTCTTTTTTTCTGTTTAGCCTACATTTTAAAGCAGTTTAAAACACCCCAGTGACCTCCATCCAAAGCAGAATGAACAGTAACAAGGAGGAAACAAACCAGGCAAACCAACAGGGCACTCACCAGATCCTCTGACAGGACACATCTCTGGGACAGAGCCACTGGCCCAGCAGTGGCCAGACTCACAGCAGCACTGCCTTCTGGTGAACCTCCCAGGCAGCTCCTGTGCACAGCGGCCACTCGCAGTGCTGGAGAAACAGCTGCTTGCGCTCTGATCTGGCAGTCAAGTTAAAAACAAAAACCAAAAATAGCGACATTGATGCCGTTTTGGTTTTATCCTTCATGTTATATATTCTCTCATCCTTTACACATATGCTTGTAGCTTTGTAGCCTCATATTGCACCTTAGTTTCAACATTTTCCTAGGCAGAAAGACAAAACAAATTCCAGGATCCCTGTTCTGTCTTGGTTCGCCTTAGAAACCAAGGCTGCAACCAGTTTTCCAAGACAGACTTTTGTAAACAGGGCCTGGATCTCATCCTAAGGGAAGAGAATCCAGAAGGTACTAGAACTGGGGGAATTACTGCACCAGGCAGGTTCCTAACTGGTGCAGTAATTGGGGGTTCATGTCACATATGTTAGTTTGCAGAATCTATAAAAATTGTACACGCATTATGTGGCGGGTGCATCCTCAGCCTTTTCTACCTGATGAATTTGTGTACTTGAGGATCCTCATGTAAAGGCATCCTTTTTATCACCGTAATTGTGTCTGACTCATATTTTTAGGGCCAGCGAAACAGGCATAAACATGAGCTCTCAAAGCTACCTTCCCTTGTTCACCTGAGGTAGGGACGAAAATTATTTAAATGCTTTACTGTATTAAAAAAAAAAAAAAAAACAACCAAAACCAAAACCAACCACCTGAACAAAAACCTCTACAACACCCAAACTGCACCCAATAATTATCTGACCCACACGTTCCACATTGGATTTACTACAGGATCACATAGGTGCAGTGGCATTAGCCTTCATTAATCCACGATGCAATCCTAAAGTCTGCTCAATCCAACAGGAAATAGGGATGATATGAAAGACACAAAGCAATACAAACTAAAACTAGATGTATTTATATATATGTAAAAACCCTATTATGGCAAAAACTGAGATACCTCATGTAGCAACAGCAATATCAGTAAATTAATGATTTTTTTCCTTGGTTTAGATGTATCTAACTGAAAAAATGCTAATCAGTCTGCTCTGCTCAGTAGACTGAAAGTACAACAGTATTTTTTAGTAATGCCATGTGAAAACTACTCTCCTTCAAGGACAGATGATCTTTTATTGTCAGCCCTGAATGCTGACTACAAGCGAAGCTCAAATAATTTGAGAAGACATGGTGCTAATTACAGAATCTGAGCAGATCCTGATTTTTTTTTGAAAGCAAATATTCATCTCAAATTAGGAAGAATAAAGTACTTTAAGATTTACATTCTTCACTTTTCTCCCAAGTAAATGAGAAACTACACTTCTAGAATATATGAATTATACTCTAATATGACAGAGCACAAGAACTTTCAGACATTTGCTTTGTAACATAAGGACCTGCTTTATGCAGACTAGGGCATGTGATTTTTCTGCAGCTGTTTTTGGAAGCTGACTTTAAAAATGAAATCGTAAAATATAGCAAAATCCATAGAAACTTTGAACCTATTGAAAACCATAGGTGTTCAGTATTCCTGAGCCTAGCCACAATGTATTTGAAGTTGGCACCCCTCAGATGAACGTGAATAACAAAACATGGCTACATCGTTTAAAAAAAATATTAATTTTAAATCACTTGTAGGTCTTGTGCTGCTACTTGTTTACATCATTTATCTGCAAGTGAGAAACCCCTTCAGAATTCCTATCCCTTCCCCGATATAAGAACAAAGAGCTTTGAGACATCTGAAGTAAGTATCACATTAGATCTAGAAAATTCCTACATTACTGTTAGGAATTGTTAAGGTTTTTTACACGTGGTATGCGGTATTCATAGTTAATTGATCAGAATGGTTTAAATCACATACTTGACACATGTACCTATATATAAGAAATCAACACGTGGAAATAAGCAAAATGTGTTTTTAAAATGTAGGGACAGCTATTAAATAAACTGTCCTGTAAAAGGTGCAATCTATTGAAATCAAACATTTGATTTGCTTCTTTATCTGTTTCTGACAAACTAACAGTGTATCAGCATATGCTACTTAATGCCTTTTGAGTTTATTTTTGTACCTTATGTTGACCACTAAAGGTTAAATTAACCTGTGTGAGATGGGATTTGAAGCACCAAGTAGGGATAAATGTTTGCTTCTTTAAAACCAAAGTGAGCGTAACTGTTGGGCTCATCAGATGCAAATTCATGAAACAAATATAATTAATGATTCCTATGTAAGCCTGGACAACAGAGCGAGGCCCTGGGGCAGGGGGAAAGTGCCAGATGGCTAGAGCACCTACCAGGAGTGCAGGATCCATCCACAGATGTGACAAAACCCCGTGGGCAAATGCAGAAGTAACTCCCCACAGTGTTGGAGCAAATGCCACCCTCACAAATCCCTGGGATGACACTGCATTCATCAATATCTACCCAAAAAGGAAAGGACATGGGATAATTAGCAGAGCACTTGTACATACTGCATTAAAAAGAGGGAAAGAGAGCTTTTCTGAAATGAATTTGTTATTCAGGTCTGAATAAAATATTGCTGGTGCTTGCTTACTGAAAATAGTTTTGTTTGCCACCTGTTGGAGGTTTTCCTTATACAGGCACTGGGTGCTTAACACTTCAAGTCATAGAGTGCACAAGAGCAGGCTGAGATTTCCTCCTTCTGAATGAGTGCCACCTCTGGGAAGCACAGAACAGCTACAATAGAATGCCAAAATACACATCCTGCTTTCAGGATGAAGGAAGAAGGATGGCACAGCAGCCAGCCAGGACATCTCTGGGCTTCCTGTGACCACACAAGTATTGCTCTTGAGATCTGACAGCTTTCTGGCCCCCTAACATTCCAACTGCAAGAAAAAATTTTGGCCAAGCCCTTCAAATGCAAATAAGCCTTTTGATCCTTTCAAATATTTCTGCTGACTGGTCGCACTTGAACACCAAGGCAATTTTGAGTGTAAATATCTATAAATGTAGTGAGACGTCACCACGCTGATAAATGAGCTGCTGTGTGTAACAAGGGGCTGCCAAATTCCAAACCAGTGGTCCAACAGTGCAAAGCCCATCAGAGCAGTGAGTAGCTGGCAAGTGAAAGGCAGATGAAGGAAGTTTTTCACTACCTCTGTAAAACTGCAGGACACAGGCCATCTTCCCAACTGGTTACCTGCAAGGGAGTTTAACACTGTCTAGGGCTCTTGTCCAAGAATGCCAGGAAGCTGGGAAGGTAAAAAAGCACCTTCCTGAAATCTAGGCAGTGATCAGAGTGGAAGGAAGACTCCAGAGTCTACTGCATGCAGACACAAAAACCAATTAACATGGAGAACCCTGGTGGAACAATAATTTATTTAACTTACTAGAAGAGTAACAAGTAATTGGATTTTTTGTTTCACTGGTTTTTGAACCAAATCTTTGTCTCTCCTTTGCCCTCCCCCACCTTGTTCTTGCGTGTGCAATTATTTCAAAATATTGCTATTACCTCTTACTGGAAATTCTGAGACTTCACCTCAGGAAGGGCTATTTTTAGTGAGGCTGAATTGAAAAAGTTACTAATTTTCTTCCCTTCCCCCCTCCAAAATACATAAAATAATGGTCTCAGGGAAAATGCTCCAAAGATAAGTAAGAGGAGATGCTGTGTTAAGGGTGAAGCAGACTGGTGGCATGAATGGTTCCAGTGCCCCACACAAGACGAGACAGCCTGTCTCAACATGAGAAAAGATTCAAATGTGTGACAAAAATTTTGCAAATTTATTAGCCAGTGAGTTTCTGCCAAAAAGATCCAGCCTGGCTACCTGCAATTCAGAATTCATGTCTTTTACTGCTTTTACTCTGGGAAAGCAGGGTTTTATAAATAACTGAGTTACAAGAAATGGGGCTCTCAACTGTCAGATTCTGGGAAAGGGTTTCCTGAAAATATTTTTAGTCTAGAAAATAATATTAGAAAGTAGTAATACCTGGTGGGATCTAGTCTGAATAGCATACAGTCTAATGAAATTATACATTGAAGCAGGAAAATCTGAAATAGAACTATTTTTTAAGGGATTCCTTCCATTTTGGTGCCACTTTTTTTTTTTTTTTTTTAAGAAAAAAGGCCTTTATCTGTTTCATATAGTGTTAACCTTTAGATATCAACATTTTGATATCTTTTTGACAACCTTTTGATATCCTCTTGGAAAAGCAACAGAGGCATCCTACCTCTTAGAATGCCTTTAATTGTAAATAGTGTCCTAGCTAACTACATCTATTTAATGAGTATGATGTATTTGCTATTTGAGAAGAGTAAGTGGAACATATTTATTAGATCTCTGGAACACAGTAATACTCCACTCCTTTTGTAAAGCAGCAAGCATAACTGAAAGTTTCTCTCTCTTCTCAGTTTCTCTACATTTAACTCATCTCTGAATAACCCAAAGATTAAGTTCCATTAACTCTGGGAGATAATAACATCCTAAAAATGAAAATCATTTCATTCCTAAAAAGAGTGAAAACTCAGTGTATTGTAGACCAATACTTTTAGGCAAAAAAAAAAAAAAGCTAAAGGTTTGGGGTTTTCTTTTGTTTAGCTAAGACATCACATTGATGCACAGCGTATCTGGAATTTGGTACAATCCCTGTAATGGCCTTTCCCAAATTTCTTCAACTGTTATGGTGCAAAAAGCACAACATGGACATTCCTACTTAGTTTAACAAGTGCTGTTGTTTCCATGAAGAACAATAGAAGAGAAAATCCAACCCACAAAATACATCCAGATGCCCAGAGGGTATACAGGGGATCTCAAATCTCTCCTTCTTAAGTAGGAGAATTGCTGTTATAGTAAAGAAGGTCTGAAAAATTATCGCAAGATTCCAGTCTCTGAACACTGGAGCCTTGACTATTACTGACTCCAATTTGCATTTTGTCCTTTGTAGCCAGTAAGTAACATTTGATATGCTTTTCCATACCTAAAAGAGGGAAAGGAGTTAGCAGAATACTCCATACCACATCATTTCTACACCATGTTTATCTCTGTGACAAAAAAAACCTCATTACAATAATGCAGTTTCTATTAAATAATTTCTCTGTACACACCTTTCTCTTAAGTCATAGGACACCAGTTCCTTACATCATTCCCAGTGGCCCAGTCCACATCCACAAACACAGATACATAGATACATATATAAAAATTACGTAGCTTCACTCAAATTACCAGTCCCACTAACTGAAAGTGCAATTGTTCAAAGGACTGGCTATAGCTTTTTCCTATAAATTTTACCTGAGAGATTATGAACACTTAATTAAGCATGCAAGTAAAAAAGCCAGACTAGAACTATGGCTTTCATTTCCTGCTTGGTCGTTAGAGTAAGGTAAGCATGGTATTATCCTGGTATAATTCTGGCATTGCCACCTTGGCTGTCAAGTTTCACAATGTCTTTCTTCCCCAGAAAATATAGTACAAACTGGAAAGATAGGGCTGTTATTTGCCTAATCCCCCGTGGGGAATTCCCTAACTAAGGAAGCTGTGACCAAGGACTAATTAGTGTTTAACTTTTGCCACAGACACAAGTGGCAGGGGCTTAAAAGGCAAAAAGCCAGAACATATGACGTGTTCTGCAGCAGGCTGCCAACAACAGGAAATGAAGACCTGTTGATCAGTGAACCATGAAATAAAAGCAAAATCAGAAAGCAGATGATGTTTCACTTCTATTATGGATGGTCTCATAAGCATTACAGCTTTGTAGGAAGATCTATGTTAAAAACACATTCACTTTTTCCTGTAGATACTATCAAAAAGAACTGCAGAATAACGTTTTCAACAGTTGAAGCTTTAGATAGAATGCAAAGAAAGCTCTAAGTAGGGTTTTCAGAAGAAAGGAAACATGCCTCTGAGTAAATTCTTTTGACATCAAAAGAACCACGGACAAGAGAATCAAAAAGATCAAGTGCACTTCTAACAAGAAAGGGTCAGTAACTAAGGATAGATTAGGATAGATTATAGGCACAGATAGACAGACTGCCTCTGAGAAACAGCCACAAAGAGGTTAAGGGCCTGTGGGTAAAACACAAGGACTAGGCCAATAAAGGACATCTTGTAGTTGGGATTTACTTGAGCCATCTCCAGGAAGGTCTAGAAAAACTCATTTGTGTAAAAAGCCAATGCAAGGACTTTCTTTCCCTCTCTTTTTCTCCTTCTTTTTCTTTTTCTCCTTATTTTTCTTCCTTCCTTCCTCCCTCCCTCTCTCTCTCTCTTCTCTTTCACCCTACCCTTTATTTCAAATCCAACCCCCATGTGCTGATACCAGGATGTCGGGGACAAACATTCGAATTTCCATGCCAAATGTGTGATTTTCTAATGCCACTTTTAAGTTTTCATGGATCTTCTGACTTTTGTTGTTCCTTTTCAACAACAAGCATCTACACACCTGCCTGCTCCCTCCCCTTTCAGGTGCTGAGTAGAAATTCAAACTAGTAAACACAAGAAACCAAACTACAATGCTTGGTTTCTTGTGTTTACTAGTTTGAATGTGGAGGGCAGGACCAGGAAAAAACACCTTTGGAATTTAAAAATTTTTTTACTTAGGTATTACTTGCAACACCAGAAGCAACATTTTCACTGACAAGACACGACTTTTAAACTGACTATATTATTTAATTTTTCTTTGAATGTTGTACTGTAGGCAAATCTCAGTAAAACTCTGAGGGGATGTCCAAAATTGGCTACAAACGATGTATTTGTTTGTTACTGAATACTGAGCATTATGTAATTTGGTACCATAATTAAACTGGCAGAAAATAACAAGTCAAATCCTTTAATAACAAACTCCTTATCACCACAACTTAAATGTGAAAGCCACCACTCCTTGAGATAAAGTCTGAGAGTTCTGATTTCTTTCCAAGGCATGAAAAAGTCACTGAAATCAGTGAAGTCTTCAGCAAACTCACAAAAACTCAGCAATTTTCTTTCACATTATTTTAAATTATAAGAAATTGCTGCTCCTAACTGTATCAACACGTTTACTAAGTAAATATAGTCTATGATTATTAAACTACACTTATTAAAGAGGGTCTACACTAATTTTTCATCTAAAAGAGAAAGGCATTTCGTTGGTATTTTTCACTTACCCAGACTCATCAAAACTGCCACATTTGCTTTCACTCTGTAGTAACTAAGCCAAAAATATCTACCTGAACTAGAATAGATCTTTTAGAAAACAAAGAAAATCCTAGTAAATCAACAGCAGCTATATGTTACTCGCACATCGCGTTTTTACCAATAATTCTGAATATTCAAAGAGAATAAACATCAGTTTTTACCTACAAGAGTCAGATAGAAAAATACATCTAATGCAAAATAGGAACAGCCAGGTAGAAAACATGGGATGCTGCAAAGTAGAAACAAAAAGCACAGTTCAGTGATGTTATGCCCGTCGACATCAGACACTACAACTATTCAACTATTTAATAATGCTCATTACCAAAGTGCTCTAATGCTCTGCAAAACCCCTTTTTAGCTATGTTCTCCTACAGCATCACTTACCATCACATTTTTGAGTTGCTTCATTCTGTTTGTGGCCAACAGGACACTTGCATTTGTACGAACCTACTGAATTAATGCAGCTTCCTCCCTGGCAGACTCCAGGGATAGCCTGGCACTCATCAACATCTGCAAACACAAAAAAAGACCCAAATGTGACTACTTGACTTTAGATGAAGAAGTAATTTTCAGTAACTTCCTGCTTGCATTTCATTAAACTCTACTTCCACTTCAAAATGTGTTGTGTTTTTTTTTTTTTTT
>WAAE01005057.1:0-33300 GCA_013400495.1 Nicator chloris | reverse complement strand
TTGGTTTGGTTTGGTTTTGTTTTTTTTTTTGGGGGAGGGGGAAGTTGTTCCCAACTCTAATTTGGTTACACATAAACCACCTCGTGTTTCTGCACATTTTTATACAAAACTATCCAATCGAACATTTCTCCTGGTTGGCTCCCTTGGTACCTGTACCATGAAGTTACCATCCAAGTGTTTCAGGAACCTTTTGGATCTGTTTGTTCCAGCTTTGTGGTGCCCCTAGGTAAAATCTAGCAAGAATATGGAACTCTTCCTCAGGTGGATGATCAAAGCCCTTATAAGGCACTGAAATTCCACCTGAGTTTGTGGATCATAGGGCTTCTTCAGTTTTTATTCCTCCTGGTGCTTGTGCTATAGATGGTATTTGCCTATGTCCAGTCACCTGCTTTCCCATTTAAGCAAGTATAATTTCTCATAGTCCAGGAAGAAGGCAAACACTTCTTGCAGGTTGGGGTTTTTTTCTGGTAACCACTGGGCTTGGGTTTAAGCACATGTGATGAGAAGTTTGCATTTAGCTCCTGAGTCCATGCTGATTTACCTATTATACTACCATGTCCAAAATGCAGCTGTTAGAATGGAAATGGATTAAGGACTTTACCAAAAGCATAGACCTTGTTTTTCTTTTCTTTTTTTGTAAATTTTTTTTTCCCTAAATAACCAGCGCTTCCTGCTTGCTTACTTGGAAATCAAACATTTAATGTCTAAGGTATTTTAAGGAGTGGGGGCTGGACTGGGTCCAACCTTAATTCTTCTGTGGTCCTTCCAACCTTAATTATTCTGTGATTCTGTGAACCTTGACATGATTGAGAAACATCCAGATAAAAGATGGTTCCAGCATTTACTGATACACACCCCGCCCAGTAGCTCTCTACCCAGTAAAACATCTGGTGTTTGTCTTCTGACCCTGGGTCCTCAAAATGCATTTATCACACACAGTGCATCTGTGCCTTTTGCCACTTATTAACACTTAAGTTTCCTGTGTCAGCAGATCGGTTGTTAAAAATCCACTCTGTGTCTGACACAGTTTCAGAAGTCGAAGATGTCAAGGAATAGTGAGTTAATGGCAGCAGCAGCAGGCAATGAACACCCCCCAGAAACAGAAAAAGTATTACTGGAGGCCTGAGGTGAGCTAAATTTTAAGCTCTATCAGTTCCATTAATCTTTCAGTTCTTTTAAGAAGGCAAATAGATGCTGAGCTTTGCTGAAGCCTGAAGAGCCAATCCCAGTGATGCAATGCATCATACTTACGTCATATTTAAGTGTACCTACATCATATTTAAGTGTACCTACATCATATTTAAGTGTACCTACATCATATTTAAGCGTAAAGGAAGTAAGCATATTCAACCTTAATTCTAGCTGAAAGATACATACATGCTAGAAGACTGATTTTTTTTTTTTTTTTTTTTTGTCGGTATCACCTTTTGCTGAAAACCAAAGCTTGTTTTAAGACATTGCTGGTGTTTGGGGACTGAGAAAAGTCAAGAAGAACAAAAGTATTTTATTGAAAGGGTGTATTTTATAAATTGCTTCCTAAATGTTCTTTTAGGATATAAGAATTTTTTTTTCTGAAAATACAAGCAAACTGAAATGAAGCCTTGTATTTTTTGTTGTCTTTTTTTTTTTCCTATCTTTGATGGTAAGGCTAAACCACACAGGAGTTTCAGCATTATTAATTATCCACTTACTAACACTTTTAAACCTCAACCACATTAACACAAGAAACCTTTTACCATAAACAGCAAATTTGATTAATAACTCTGTAGATGTAATTCTATATAGAAAAGTTCAATATGTTACAGATTAAGTAGAATGTTTCCACGTGTTCACAGTCTAATATTTGGTAAAGGAAAAAGGATTTGTGCTTTTACAGAGTTTTCTCTGCAAAATGCCTGTGGGATTTGCACAGCTAACTTTAAACTTTCTGATATGTGGGCTGTTTCTCAAAACAACTCTGAAAAACCAAAAAGCTCAGGAAAAATAAATCCTCTCAGATGTTAGACACAGATTTCGGACAGTTTTTATTTACTACAGTAGAGACAACAATTATCCAAATTAAAAAAATCTCTCTTTAATTCTGCCTGGAACATGTGTGGAGAGTTTCTTTGTAACTGATCTGGCATGAGAGAACTAAAAGGTGAATTGGTCATGAATACAATTGAAAACTCCTGGTTCTTCCTCTGCATCCTAGAAAGCAGAAATACTGCACACAACAGAAATAATACCACAGTATTTTCCCCCATTTTAATGATTATTTTCACAACAGCAGGATGTGATCCTAGACAACACTGTCAATATTTTCAGTAACTCAGACACCTTAACACCAAGCACCAGATTATGAAAAGAAATCATCACTCTTCACTGAGAACTTGAACCTTTATCTATCTTCTCTTGCTTGTCCAGTTCACATCAGCACCTTTAACATTTAGACAGTGTATGCCTACCACAGAACAGACTTTTCGGGGCGTAACTATGTCAGCAGCAGAGGCAGGAAGAACTTTCCTGTTTTCAAAATC
Organism: Nicator chloris; assembly: GCA_013400495.1. Taxonomy (NCBI): domain Eukaryota; kingdom Metazoa; phylum Chordata; class Aves; order Passeriformes; family Pycnonotidae; genus Nicator; species Nicator chloris. The sequence continues at coordinate 30,781 of WAAE01005057.1, read as the reverse complement.
TACTCAGCCATGACCACTCTTCTCTCCTTGGAGCAAAAAATTAACTGTCTGCAGGGAAAGGGTGTAGGTGGGAAATGGGATTGCTGAGGAATGCAGGGAGAAACTGAGACAACATCCAACACAGGATTTCTGCCATTATGCTGCTCCTAAGGCCATATAGCAGTGGCAATAAAGCTCATTCAAGTAGAACACTGAAGTTCCTCCTGGCTGAATTCTTGGAATGAGGGATGTCTGAACAGCTACAATTCCTGTTTAAGACATGACTGAATAGAAACTTCTGGGAGGGGAAAAAAAAAGAAGCACAACCAATTTGAATTTTGATTGGTTTTGCTTCTCTTAGATTTTTTTTAAACTTGTTTATGGTAGTAACGAAGTTAACAGTACTACTACCATGTTCCATACAAGAACATTACCCAGAAAACATAATTAACCCTCAAAAGATGCTAAAGACTCATTTAAGACTGAAACATGCAAATCCTTTGCAGAGTAGGAGCAACTTCCTACTTAGGATTTAAATCCTGTCAAATTCAGGTATCTAATACATACTGAAACTAATGACCCATTTTCCAACAGCAAGGCTTGCAAGTTCCACTGACTTTGAGTTGTTTATACCGACTTCCAAACCTGGCTATCTACTGATGTAAGCATTCCCTTCAAAAATGCCAAACACATGAACTATGGACTGAGTGAGCCTGGTCTAACTGATACACGAAAAGGAAAGTTTACTGAATATCAAAGGGGTTAGTGTTCCTTTCATTAAAGTCTCTGTAAATCTGAAGTCCTCAACAGAAAGAAAAGCACTGAAAAGCAGGACAGATTCCTCTGTTTGCTTGTAAAACCCTCAGAGAAAACATCTGATTTCTTCTGACCCTTCTATTGAGGATGGCAGAGCACCAGAACAAGCTGCCCAGGGAAGTGCTGGAGCCATCTCAACCCCACATGGACACACTCCTGTGTCACCTGCTATGGGTGACTCTGCCCTGGCAGGGGGTCAGACCGGCTGATGTCCAGAGGTCCCTTCCAACCCCAACCATTCTGAGATTCTACGATCCTATTTCAACAGACTCTGCACCATAATGTGGAGTTTGGAAAGGCACAATGTGCCACATCCAGCCCCTTCCTGCATCAAAGCAGGCTGGTAATTCATAACAGAGCAGACATGGTGCTGCCAATCTGCTCACACCACGGAGCTCAGGTCAGGAGGAGTTACCAGTACACAGAGCTTAAAAATTTAAGCTTAAAAGATTCTGTGAAATAGAGAAATTCTGTCTCTCCCTCTCCCCTGAAGAAAGGTCAAGCATTTTTCATCTATGCCTTGCCATCACCTCACAATATTGCATGCTAAGCCCAACTGGCATAAATACAATCTGAACTTCCTATTTAACAGCTGTATGTCAAAAATGTAGCAAAAATTATGGCTGTTCAAACTTCCTTTGTTTACCCATCACACAAAGTAGACTACCACATTGTTTCTACGATCCCCATCGGAATTTAGCGACGTGGTTAAATGGGTAACTTAAAACTGTTTGCCACAGGGAATATACTGCCAGAAAAAGAAAACATAATTTTGCGGGCACGGGTGCTAAAGACCACCACTGATCTCTCACATAATTCAAATGAAGCCCCAGAAGCTATGTCAGGGTCAGCCTGGCAGAGCAGTTTTAAGGACCCACTGTATGTGGCCAGGTCATACAATGGAGCTTGACTTGGAGACTGCAACGTGCACCCCTTCTGTAGTACACGGTTTCTGTTGCTGACACTGTTATGAAAAGAGTGCCTAAAACATATTAGTCACTTCAAGATGAATGGCAAAACATAAACTGTTGCATCTAGCTCTGACACATAAGGAAAAACAACATCAAATATTTTTTCTTAGTATTGATTAATCACTTTTTCCAGACACTTAAGCTTTGTTCTAGGTCCAGCTACAAAAATCTGGAGGCAGCAAAGCACACCTGGATTTTATCATAAAACACAGACCACACACAATGAGAACAGTGACACTTCAAGGGCAAGGTTTTCAGGATGATTGTCAGAGGTGAGAGTTGTCACACTGAGAATTTCGGCCAGAGCTCACCTTGGCAGGCCCCAGTGCGGATATTTGGGATGAAGCCGCGGCGACAGGGCTGGGGCTGGGCAGGGCACATCTCACAGGGGTGGCCCCACGCCCGCCCCACGGTGGCACAGCACAGGGACTTGGTGCACACAATCCCCGTCAGCTGGCCCTGGCACATCTGCTTGTTCACCTGTGTGAAACACGGGCCTGTCCTGTAATCTAGGGGAAAAAAGGGAAAGTTCACTGCATTATACAAGGCACAGTACTAGTAGCTATAGAAGGAATGGTTTTTAAATCCAGTAGATTATTAAGAAAAGTCCGTGGAATTTTAAGCTGTATCACTGTTTACAGAAGTTGCATGACACCTTTCACTGAAGGCAATGATTTTCATGAGGTTATTGTTCATTTTATTTCTTTCGAAAAGATACAACTAAAAGACAGCTGAACACAAAACTGCTCTTGAGCATTTACAACATATGCAGTAAAATCCACAGATTTTAAGAAAAATAATTCTACAAACAAGCAAACAAACAAAGGAGAAGATCGGACTAAGCAAACAAGGACTGGAAACTGATTTTCTTACTCCTAAGCCACTTCATGGTCATTTATGGGAGGGAGCTACAGACCACAGCAGCCACACATTTTTTCACTCCACACTGATCACAATCCATGCCAGAGAGTGTCACAGAATCATCATTCCTGCTGTAATGCCTGTTGCAGAACAGTGCTACCTATAGAGGACTAATTGGCAAACCACCACTCATTTTCAGAAGAAAACCATGAGACAGTACAACCAGCTGCATTCAGTACATTGAATAAAGCATAGAAACTACATGAAAATATATTTCTGGTAGAATTTCTGTGAATAGTTAGTTCATTAACACTGAACCTGTAAAAGAGAATTTTTTTTCATGTTATGAGTCAACACAAACTGAGATCAACAATTAACTGAAATTCTCTAGGAATAAAAAAGAAACAGCTTGTTGCTTTAAGCCATATTTCACATCCTTATGGAAACTCTCAAAAAGAGTGAGGGGTGAAAAAAAGAAGAAAATGCAAAGCTTTTACTCAGACTCAATCACATGAAAGAAGGCAGAACAGTGGGGTTATGGCTGCTCCAGCTGCTGTTCCATCCTCTTCTTTTTTCCTTTCCAAAAGCAGGCTCCCATACCAGTATGTGGATAACATGCTGTCTTACACACACTTTCATTAGAGTGCAGCTGGTATCACAACCAAGATGCAAATGGAACAAGCCTTGCTTTGTGTAACTTGATACTTTCACCCTGAAAAAATAAGAGCTTTGACATCTTTGGAAAGCAGAAAAATGGTCTTTTTTGTGAGATGCTATAGTAAGCTTCCTGTGCTCTTAAAATGAAAGCTCAAAGAGAAAAAAATGTTCTGCTCCCTCTCTTTGGGAGGGAGGGTATGGGTCACTCAGGTATCTGTTGAGGAAAGACTTTACCAGTTATTTATACACATTAGTAATCAATATCAGCTAGGCTTTTCACTTAACATAAAGTCAGCCAAGTACACAAGTGCAGAAACGCCTGATGATAAAAGAAGATTAGAAGATCTTAAATATTCAGTAAGGCCTGTAAGCTTTAATATTTCTTGATTATCCATACAAAATAGTCTTCAAAGTTACACTCTCAGCTTCTCCTGGGACCATCAAGCCACAAAAATGGCACTTCTAGTAAAATAAATACATTACAAAAAGAAAATCCTGTTCTTGCTCCACAAACTGAGATAGAGTCCAATTATCCACAGGTGAATGCCCTCCATACTGAAATCAAATAATGACTGACTACACATCTTCAAATTCCCAAAACTTGCATTCAGCAGGTCTGACAATCTTGACATCTCAGCTCACTTAGCAATTCCTCTTCAGGAAATAAGTAGTTCTGCTGGACAGTATTGTATTTTTGCAGCAGCAATTCTCCAAGATACAATTTTTTGTAGGAGAAATCTTTGGATATCATGAAGGAATCACAATAGGAGTAAAAATTCAAGCCATACATTTCTCTGTTTAATAGCTGGTGACGCACAGGAATATCCTGGCCAAAGATATGTCGCTTTAAGAAGCTTGGAATTCAATCAGAGGAAATTAAATCTGAAATTCAAACTAGAACTGTGAGTTGTACCTGAGTTCCACTACCTTCCCATAAGACACAAAATAATTGTGTGTAAACTCTGTCAAAACTAGCAATGGACAGTTCAATTTAGAAAGTGTGTTCAATAGAAAGATTAGAGAATATAACCAGACACAAAAGCATGTTTGTTCAAGAGATTATGAATGAGCCAGGTACAAGAAGGAGTGATATCAACACACCCATTGCTTATTATATCCTAGTAAATAGAAATACATGCTCTGGAAACCACCTATGCATAGGTGCTTACCCATGCCTTAATAAACAGAAAATGCATTTATCTAATGTTCAGACTTTGTAACCAAAAGCAATGTTTATCAGCTTAAGCCTGCAGCATGGTATCTACTCAGAAATACGCTTTATAATAATATTAGTATTTTGAAATATTACTGTAATTTAATATATTATTCATAAAAAGTGCATCCATTTAAAAAATCTTTCCTTGTTTGGTTTATCCAGCATGAAGCCCAGTGGTAAAGAGACTGATCAGTGGCTGCTCTTCTATACTACGAGGAAAATATAAGATTTTAAAACACAAAGTGAAGGCAAGTATGTTTGGGTTCATGGTAAAGCTTAGCTGTTTACACAAAGATCTATAGCCACACCGTAAATTTCACATGTGGGAAGCAAATGCAATAAAAATAGATGCTATTCTGAAGATACATTGTAGCTTCAAATGAAGCTGTGGATTAGTTTCACACAGCCAGTCAGATTATATTATTGTAATGGTTGATCAGATCTTAAAAACTCCCACTTATGAATCACTCATCTTTTCCGTATGGGTTTGTTTGTCTTATTCTTAGGTGTTTCTTCATTTGTTCCTCTGCCAGCACTGCTGATGGAATAATTTTGCCAGAAAGAACATATGTTGAACATAAGTTATAAATCATTTGTTACTCTAGAAAGGATGACTGCTTTGGCAAAAGAAAGTGATCTTCAGCATGTGTTATACAGCTGGCTTTTAACTTCAGAAAATTATATTCAATATGCACAGTGACCTGAAGAATGACAACCTTTATCAACAATTCAAATTCTTAATATAATTAAATTTAATGAGTACTTTTTTCCTAGCATCAAGGAAAAAAATCAAACCATGGACTTCAATATTTAACCATGCTGCAACATTTCTATTCTGTCATAAAAATGTTTATTTTGTATTCTCAAATGGAATTATTCAACTATTATGATTCTTGGGATTTTTTTTCCCATTAATTCCTTTTCAAAATTCTAATTCTACCTGTAATTAAAAAAGTCTAGTTCACAGGACCCTGAGACAGGGAGTTGCAATGTTGAGACTTCTAGTCTTAGTTCAGTAACCACCTATTTTAGTTTCCTTTCTGTTCCTCTGGCCAAACAAATGATTCAAACGAAGGTGTAAAAAACCTGCTGTAAACAGATATAGAATAGTCTGTCTGCCACATGTCCTTTGTCTAACACGTACTAGCTAAGAACCTGAAACATAATGTTTAACATCCCAAATACCACTTACTGTCACTCAGGGCAAAACATTAAAATATTTTGGTACACATGTAAGGATCCAGTTTCTAACTGAATTTTGTCAGAACTCCTGCCCTTAAAAATTTCGCCTCTTCCCAGGTAACATGAAAGACAAAAAGTGAGGCATGAAGAAAGTAAAAAGGCAACTACAGATGTTGGAATGTCCACTGCAAGCTATCCTATTATTAAAATTTGGGTTTCCTTTCGAGGGAAAGCACAGGTTGAAATTCTAAATGAAAGCTCCCAATACCAAAACACTGTTCCTGTGAGAAATCCAACAGGGGTGGAGCGCCAGTCTCCTGCACCCAGCCTGCAGAAGGGAAAAGCACGTTGTCACAAATCCTGTTTTTCATATTTGTGAGCACTAGGAAGATTCAGTAGGAAGGAACAGTGAAGTATCTTCCATGGTTTTTATTAAAAAAGCCCAAAAACACAGAACCATAACTAAATAAGGAAGCAATGCATCTGGAAACAAGCATTTGAAACTAGAAACTACTTGGAAAATTGTTATTTCTATTACAAAAAACAAAATACTGAAAATATTAAGCACGTTCATCAGTATGAATCACATCAGGAGTGAGTAAAAGAAGGTGCCTGAGACAGGCCTTCACAGTCCCTGTCAATTAAAGAACAAGACCTAATACTTTATTAATGTGTTTCACTTCCTTACAAAGCAAACTTGCCTTTCACTGGACTTTTTACAGAACCTCAGATCCCTAACGAAGATTTAGGAAATAGATGAGAAAATAAGTAAGTTGAACTTCCATCACCTCACTTGCAGACTCAAGTAGAGCAAACAGGTTATCAATATTATTTTTATTATTACCATTACTATCTCAAAAATCCATTTCATACAGCAGCAGTATTAAATGAACAACCTAATGCATGGGACCTGAATGCTGGAAAGAAGTAAATGTTGTCAGCATTACCAGGAACTACACTTCTAAAAGGCAAGTCAGCACAGGGGGTGAAAGCCCAAGAGACTGCACTCTGTGTCAGGGAACCTCCAGAGTGGACACATGAAGTCTGTACCGGCAAAGACCTGAGATTAAATTCACTTTGCTAAAAGTAACTCCAACAGGAAACAAGACAGAGAAACAAGTGTCTTTACTAAAACTCAGATAGGTAGCAAATTTCCCCACAACTTCTGCTAACACTCCAGACATCTGAAATTCTTTTTGGCTGCTTGTTGCAGAATCTGTTTGTTGATTACTGCAGAGATTTTTCAACTGAACTCTGAATTTTCCTTTTAGCAATGTGAAATCTTAATGTTTTGATAGATGTAAGTGTAGTCAAGCTCCATCTTCCCGCAAGGGGAAATTCCATGGTATTCCATGGATTCCTATCATGGGACCATCAGGACTGGAAGAGCAAGGCATGCCTAGTTCTCTCACTGATTCTGGATAAATGATAGCATTGCCCAGATCTTCCGAAGAAATGGAGATCAGGGCTTTCCTTAAGAAACTTTTCATGTGAGTTTGAAAGGGTTGGTAATACTAGTAAATGTCCTTGAGTTCAGAGCACAAATCTGAAATTCATGCATATGTAAATACTATTCTTCTTACTCAACTCCAACATCTGCAGATCATACGTCACAGTAATGCAAAAAGCTATTTAAACATTTTTAAGTGCATATGTTTATTAAATATTATCTAATTTTATCTTCCTTCAGTATTTTGATCAACTTTATATGGAAATTTGGGGGGCTTTTTCACAGTAAATGCTCAGCTGTCAACACAGAGTACACACTAAGGGACATTTCAAAGATAAGAAGGTAGATGAATTGTACTTGATATAAGTAAAAAGAATTTTTTTCAAAGGTGACATCCAAGAAGTTATAGTAAAAAAGTCTGCTGGCTGGAAATGAACTATCAGTCTCTTGGAATATGAAAGGGAGCTGGCAATGCTATTAATTTCTCTTGGAAAAAATAATCTGTGGGCAGTACTACTATTTAGACTGAGGAGTTCTTATAAACCTGAATAGTAAAACCAAAGCCTCCTTTCCTTGAGTTTTTCTAAGGAACTTGTGTGTAAAGTCCTTAATTAAGTATTTAATAGCATCATGTTTATCATTAACATAAACAATGATCACAAAAGTCTTTCAAAGATTTAAAATTGCTGCTAACTCGAAGTTGGGACACATCCCCATCAGGTTCTTCAGTCATTACCAGAAGTGATTACTTCTATAAAGTTTATTTTCACATGTAATAGAGAAGCACAGCAGCTTAGTGGAAAAGGGTTTTGAACACTGATGCCATATACATCATGAAGGTTTGCACGTTTTTATACAGCTGACAGCTTTCATTTTCAGTTTGAAATTTTATTACTGTACCAGTGGTCCCACACGACCTTTTCTGACCAGCCCCTGTGATGCAAAACTTCCCATCACACAAACTCCTGTGACTGATTGGGGAAGTTAATGACACACACTTGACAGCTGAAAAGGAAGTGGAGGGCAACTGTAAATGAAAGAAGGAAAAGCCACAGGTTCAATGCAGGAACCTGTGTGGGCTTAATAGCTTTTAGCAAAATTCCAGGTTCCACCAGCATTTCTGTCACGTCCATTCTAAGCACATTGTCATTCTCCTCTGGCTGGAACAGCAGCAGCAGCTCTTTTCCAAAAGCAACAACCTCATGGTTCACACAGACATTTTTATATAATTGGTATCATGACAGTTTTAAGCAGATAAAGTCTTAGTGTAGTAATAACTGCAGATCTTAAAACGCTTATTAATTAAAAACCAATTCGTTCTTACACGCCTAAGCACATGGGGGGGAAGTAGCAGATAAACAGATAAATATTCAGCAGATAAACAACAATATTTCTGAAATAAAATGCAAATTTGTCTAGTCCATCTGAACACTGAAGAAAATGCTTCTAATACTTCAGGACACAAAACATTTTGAAAAGTACACAAACAAAAGCACAGAAAGAGAGACATGGAAATATTTAGCTTTTGTCATTTATGGATTTAGCACCTTCCAAAATTCAAGTATTTCCTTAAAAACTTCTTGGAACAAAATGTTTTCATGTGTAACTGAAGCATCACGCACTGACTGATAGAAAATTTCAAGCACAGAATAAAGGGTAGGAGAGAAGTATTCCTGAATTTTGGTTCCAGCAAGATGTCAAATTTTGGTTTGGTTGGAGCTCCTTGTAAAAGTATGTATTTCCTTACGCTTCCACAGGGCCTGCTACTATATAAAGATGGCACTTGATTTGGGACTAATGAAATCCCAACACTTAGCACACAATCTGACCCACAATGAAATACTAATCATCAGCCATTGCAGGAAGTTACAGCCAGAATCACCCCTGGGCAAAATGTACATGGACACAAAAAACCAAAATAATCTTACCTGTTTTTTTGCAAGATTCAGCAGTTTACACCAACTACCCTCATAAGATGTTTGTACATCTTTGCTTTACAATATCTAAAGCAGTGAAGCAACTCCTTCACGGTGCCTGCTGGTCCTTCTTCTCGTATTTCTCCTTCAAAAATACCTTACTCATCAAAACTTGGATACTGGAAAGCCAGATAGATGAACATTAAGCTCTTAATTCTTTCACATCCCAAGAATTAAGAAGCCAATATCTTACTCTATGCATGCAAAAATAGGCTACTTTTCTTGACCATAAGACGTAAATTGAATTACACTGTCCACAGGCTTTTGGTTCCCTGCTCCATGAAGTCAGTGCTACCCAGTTCAACCTCAAAGGAACAGAATCCCAGGATCAGTGAAGAGGAAGACTTTAATTTTAAGACAGGACACCCTTTTAAGGGTATTGCTGAACAGTGTAAAGGGCACAGTGTAGATTTCCACACTCCACCCTCACCCTCCCACTCTAGACCCACCCACTCACTCTATAGTTCAGTGTCATTCCCCACAGCAAAAGCCAAGGCTTTCAGAATGCATCCATACGCACAAAATGAGGAGGGAAAATATTTCATAACCAACCCCTGTGTAAATTAGAAAGGCATGGAAAAAGGCAAAAGGCCTTTTTCAGTAGACCAGAAACCCTAATAAAACTACAGACACTGGAGCTGAATGCAATCTTGTGAACTATTAACCGAAGTAGGAAAAACAACTGTTTCACACATTACCTTTAAAAAAAATTAAATATCTATTTAAACTGCAAGAAACATTTCCTCAGATGACTATCTAGGGTGCTGTGATAATTTCAGTTTATCATAAGCTAAGAACCCAGCCTGCTACTATTTACTAGAGTTCTGTCTGTGGAGAGGCAAAAACACAGTTTCCGTTCTTGAGATCTTTTGGGTATGTTCAGCAAAACCAAAGACCTTTAGAAATTTACCTCTTGGGCTTATAAACGTTTTTCAGGGAGACCTTATAAAGTTGAGTATCTTTTAAGAACCAAAAGAGAGGAAAGAAGATAATTTATACATCCTCTAAATACAGAAATAATCCTGTTTCTCATATAGCAAGTTATTAGTCTCTGGTGGAATAAAAAAGTTTACTTTTGGCACTCCATGATTTTGCAACCCTGGATGCAATGTGCTCTTGACTGGCTTCAGTAAACTACCCCTGATAATACCTGGATTACTCTTTTCCATATCTATTTTATTATAGCAGTTACAGCTTTTAAGATACTGCATATGTAGTGCTTATGAAGACAGATATGGTCGAAAATTTACAGCAGTTCCAATTTACAGAATTTTAAGCCTTAACATTTAAGCATACAACTTAACACTGTGAGGGAGCTCGAAGCATAACAGATTGTAATGAAAAATACCAGGGCGTGCAAAGAACACAGGAGAAGAAAAATACAAAAAAGAAAATTACTTCCAAATATCTGCCATCTATCTAACCTTCAACCACAGAGCCACATAGAGTTTTGGGTTCTCCACACTCATCCTCCTGGCTCAACATTGAGACAGTTATATCAAACTCCTTTCTTATTACTCAAAATAAATCTAAGGTGACTACACCCTTTGAGAAAAAAGTAAGCAAAATCAAAAAAATATCTTCCCATTTCTTATTTTTCAAACTCAGTGTTTCATGAACAGCTGTTCAGGTGTTATTGAAGAATATATACTTTCTCTCTTCTATTTCTTGCTCCTCCACTGCAATATTCAAAGAAATATCCAAACCCCTCCTTTCACTCTCTTAGATCTAATACAGAACCTCTGTGTACACAGAACACATACCTAAGGTAAAACAATTTCAGACACTCATAACAATTACAGAAATAAACTTCCAGGGTTCCTGAGTTTCCCAGATAATCTCTCAAGCCTCCTCTACACAATACTTGTAAACTTAACAGAAAATTTGTCTAATTTGTTCTAATACATTTTACAGTCACAAAACCTAAAAAATTTAATTCTTTCATCCTTTTTCCAGTACTTCAAAATTGTGTTCTTTAGCTTATTTCTGTGTTTCTCAATTTTGCCTAAAACACCTATATAAGCAATATCTAACATTAGCACTTGCTGAGTTTGACAGAAAGTTTTCCTATTCACATGAGTATTTCAGAGGTTTTTGCATTTTCTTTGTTAAAGACATTCCCAGTGGATAAAGTGTCTCAATTTTTTCTGATCTCTAACTTTCCTAGATATCCTGAAAATATATCAAGATTATTTTCCCCTGGATATCTTACAAATTAATTAGCTTAATAAAATGAGTAAGTTTTTTTTTACTTCTCAGAAGAAATTATTTTTTCTTCTAAAACGCTAATAAATCCATCATGGCCTTGCTCAGCTCTTGTATTTTCTCTCTCCCCAGATAATTAAAAAAAGATGACATTTTCATGCATCTGACAAAGAGCAAAATTTTCACTGAGGATGGGACAAGATGGAATTTTTCAAAGGCATCATCTTCCTTCTTCTCTGCAACCTGTTTCTCCCTCACTCATGATTCTGCTTCGCTGCTCTGTATTATCACACCCTTGTTTCACTTTTCAGTGAACGATCTTTAGATGTGGAGCACAAGCTAGTCTAAGTCCTACCTAACAGATAAAAACCACAGTATTTTACGCTGCCTAACTTGTTCCTCCTGTAGGTAAGAGGAATTAAACTACTCTTCAAGTGCAGATTTTAAAAAATATAGGAAGAAAATATGTATGTTGGCTGTAAGTATAAGGTGTAACAGTTCTGGTAACTCACTCCTCCTTTCTTTTCACAGCTTAGGGCAGCACAGCTACAGAGCTTCACTTTTAAATGCTTTAAACCAATGAAACATTCCTGTGCCTGAGCTGCACTCTGGTGAAAACTCCCAAGGCCTTGGAAGAGGTCATTCAAATCCATGTTTTAACTTTTGTAGACCTACTATAAAGGCATAAAACCTCTGCTTTTAATTCTTATACAAAGTGCAACAACCCCACTTCTATGACACTTTGGCACTTGCCTGTCCTATGCTTGAACAAACTGAGAAGTTTTGAAGATTTCAAGTGCTTCAAAAGCAGCAAAGCTGCTGCATTGAAGGGTTTTTACCTTTTTCTTTTGCTAGTGCCAAACTGTCATTCAAATACTGGGGTTTAATTAAAAGCTAAAAGAAGGGAGTAAGAGAAAGACACTAACTAGGATCGCAGTACTTTCTTCATCACTACTGCAATCAGCATGATAAGCATTACCCATGTCATTTTTAAAACTGCTAAATGTTAAATCTTTTGCAGGCCTAGAAGGGAGAAATTTTCCCATGCCAGCTAACAACAAGCAAACGCATGCTCTGTAGGCACCTCTCAGGATTTTAGTGCTTTAGGTGGATATTTGCCTTTGAAAACCTTGTTTTTGGAGATAATTATGGATAACAAAAGTAGGGAATGCGGTGCCAGAGCCCTGTAAGACCACTAGGTATTGACATCTGAAAGCAGGGAAGCAGCCTTGTGAATCTGCTCTACTGTAATCAAGGGATGATGTGGTCCAGTATCTACAGGTCAGAACCTGCAGCAGGAAAAGGAGCTTGGTCAGCAGAGACTGCACTTAAACGTGTATGTTATTAACACCTGACAACGCCTCTAGACTCAAAAAACGCCCCCAAACTATCTAACAGGTTCTTCCAACACAGATAATCTGATCTACTGCCCTGAATCAGGTACTTATCTGTCAGATAAAGCTTTGCCTCTTACTGCTGCAGGTATTTGCAATTGTTATCTCCTACTATCTCCAAGAGGAATACGAGCATGCTTTTTTAGTCTGAACTGAAGCTTCTTTTGTTAAAAGAAACATGACCATTGTGGTATTTTGCTCACAATCAGCTTTCAACTAAGTGTTGAAAAAGCTGGTAGAAATGCTTTCTAACAAAAAATTTAAAAGATAAAAGTAGACAAGAATGGTTTAAGTTGCAAATCTTAGGAACGTTCACATTCTATAGTTTTAAACTACTGCTGACTTATTTTTAGCTAATTTTATTAAACAGAACTTGATTTATTTTAGTTAAATTAGACTTCAAGCTGATGATTTAATACCTGTATTTCTCTCAGTGACCATGAACATCCCCTGTGAACTGGGTCATGTAGTTTTGAGTATGCTACAGTAAACTAATTACGTTTTTCTTCACTCAACAGGCTTTGCACAACTCCTTTATGAACCTGCTGAAAGTAACACAAGACCACGTGCTCCACCTCCCAAAGGCTAAAATTTGACTGAGGATGAATTAAATTGATGTTTAGCAGGTCAGTCTTTCATTTACTGTACACTGAAAGAAAAGAAATAGGAAGACCATAAAAACCCCTCTATTCTGGCTCAGGATGATAGCAGCAATTCATAAAGGAAAAAAACCCCACAACTCCACAGCAAAATTAAAAAGCTACTTTCCCAAGACTCCCACAAAAATAGAAGAGCTTGCTGATTAAAAAAAAAAACAAACATTTTTGCTGTTAAGCACCTCATGGTACTGCCAGCATCAACAGATAGGAAATGCTGTGTAAAGTTAAGAGGTCTTCTAAATACCTGTTAGAAGAAGTAGTTCCTTAAGGAATTACATTTTCTGTTGCTTCACTTAGGCACAGACAAGCATCTTCAGCAACACTATAGACTAAATATAGATCATATTTCTTCTTTATAATAAAATTGTATTTGAGAAGTATTGACTCCTATACAAATCTGTGTCAGTTTGCTGTGCTAGCCTAATTTTAATCATAGGTATTATCCCCAAACATGTTTGCAATCTTTGTGCCTATCAGCTGCTTCACTCTAAGTCCACTTCAGTTCTGTATTACTCTTTACTCTCTTGCCTCAGTTACTACACACTAACAACACTAACTGAAGATGCTTTTTGCTTCATCCTACTTGTTTCTCTGTGCAGTTGATAAGCTTTTCTATCCACTGCCCAGCTTGAAGAAAAACTTTTAATATCATGTTATATTCACAGCATTTTAGTCTCCCAGAATGGTTTGGGACCTTAAGCTCAAGTCGTTCCACCCCCTGCCATGGGCAGGGACACCTTCCACTGTCCCAGGCTGCTCCAAGCCCCAATGTCCAACCTGGCCTTGGACACTGCCAGGGATCCAGGGGCAGCCACAGCTTCTCTGGGCACCCTGTGCCAGGGCTCCCCACCCTCCCAGGGAACAAGTCCTTCCCAATATCCCATCTAGCCCTGACCTGCCCTTGTAAAAAATCCCTCTGCAGATCTGTTTTAGGCCCCCTTCAGCTACTGGAAAGCTGCTATTCAAATACCATATTTCCTTATTTTTCCCAGTTTCTTACCTATCAAATCTTGATAGCTTTCTCCGAAATTCCCCTCTTCAAAAGGATGCTCTTCCCAAGCTACACATTTCTATTCATTCCAAATCCTTTTGCTTCCCATTATGAGCCATTTAATACAGAGTAAACAAGAACAGTTTGTACTCCCTCTATATGGGATGAAGGCAAATGTACATCAGTGACAAGATTTGCCTTTCTCACTTCTTCCCTTTATCCCATGATAAAGAAGGAAGAAAAAACATCCTTGCTTTTCCACAGCTTCATATCGCTAAAGATCGTCAATTTTAAAAAATGCAGAGACCATGAGCAGTGATACAACTATCTTTTAAAATGTTGAGAAACCAAAGCAATTGGTCATGCCAGAAAAATAATTGTCCTCATATACAAGGACAACGATGAATAAAACTGAGAATGTACAACTGAGAATGCACAACTGAGAATGAGGTCTCTTATTCTGTTGCTCTTTTTTCTATTCTTTTCACTGGGAAAACTCAACTGCAGAAATTTCAACTTTTTTTTTTTTTTCTCTAAAAACACCACACAAAAATCTTGGATCTTGTGTGCTTACAAATCAAAGACAAGCAGCTCACCAAAGACCAGATCTGACAGGAAATGTAAGAGGTCAGTGTATGTATTGGAAAAAGCAGGAGCTCCCAAACAGGTTTTTCTCTTTTTAACCCAGCAGAAAGCCTCAAGTCAAATACTTCAATCATGCCAGTCACCAGTTACTGCTCAGCCTTCTGTCTCCAGCCCAGAAATCAGTCTGGTCAGAGCCCAGACAGCTGAAAAACCAGCCACATTTTATCACACAGTTTAGGCTGGGAGGCCAAGCTGAAGGAATGCTTCATATGTTCTATATTAGGAAGAAACCACCCAATTTTAAAGAACTTAATTTACAGAACCATAAAAAGTGTGCATTTAAAACACAATGATGTAAATAAAAATTACAAAACAGCATCTCTTATAACTTTGATCTGATTTGCAGGGGAAGTTCACATATCCTTAAACTATAAAATTTTACTTAAACAGTTATGAACTGCTGCTGAATTCAGTTTAAAAGTAAACAACTGAGACACTTCTTGCTGTAAAATATTACAGGCAACTGTGGCAACCCACAAATGAAGAAATCTCTACATTCTGCTATTTACTGGAAAGCATAAACTATTATATTAAATGCATAAATTACCAATTACTGTTGAACTAAATAGGCATTTAAGGCATCATTTACAGTACTTCCATATACTCTACCTCATGTAAAGCATAAACAAACAGATAATTTTTATAGTTATTATCAAGATATACTACAGGAGGAATCTTTCTGTAACTGAATAATAGTAAAATAAATTATTAAATTAGTAACTTCTTCATTTCAATATGAGAAGTGCTATGCAACACCAAGATTAGGTGTTGCCAAATTTTACCAAAATTTTACTTAGCCCTGTCAAAGCCATAAAAGCATACTATATTAGATTAGATATATTAGATAGTTATTATATATGCAATTATATATGCTAGATATAGGCTATATTTTCTTGACAGTGACAGAAGGAATTTGGCTTACTACCTCCAATTTCAAGCAATAAAATGTAAACCTTTGATTGAAATAACTCAAATTTTCAAATACCCATATAAGGCAGCTGAAGTCTTGCAGAACAGGAGCACTGTACCCAAAATTGAAAATCTAGGACTTTCAAGGACAGCTGAGAAATATGGATACCAAAACACTGATGTTTAAATTCCTGTATACGGCTTGAGTTCTGCAGTTAAAGGTTTAACAATGAATGGTAAGAAAGCAAACCTAAACACTTTCATCATCACAAAGTTAAGTTGCAACACCCACGTGTAGTAGAATCTTTTAAGCTTTGAAGGTCCAACTATTTAAAGTATAAATATAATTTCTAAGAACTCTGAGCCATCATCACACCTGGAGTCTGTCATATGCATTAATATGATTCCATAACCCTGAACGTGGTCAGAGAACAGTAACAAATCTTAACTAGGAATGATTTATTTTATCTGGGACAAAAAGCAAGCTTACCAAGTTGTCAGGCAATAAATAAAAAGCATGTCTGAATGCAATCAACTAAAGTAAAAAAAAAAAAGAAATAATTTTTAATATTGCAATTCTATCATGGCATAGTTCAGCTAGAAATATAATCCATCTTAGACATAGCCCAGACTGCAGAATTTGCAGTGTTAAGATCCAGCAGAAGTGAGGCTCAAATGATAAATTACCCTAACCTTGTCCAATCCCTTGAAAATCCATTTTAAACAGAGAGACTTGGTAGTCTCTTATTTTAGACAGGTATACATTCTGCACAGACACTTCTCTGAATGGCTATAAAACAGCTCTAAGTATTAACAAATTTGTAACATAATACTACTTCCTATTTCTCCACTAACCAAACTATGTAAGATTTGAGTCCTTGTGATTTCTTCAGAAGAAGCAACTACAGGAAATGGGGTAAATAGAAAACTATAAATCAAGTTTTAAGAATGAAAACAAAAACAAGCTAGAGACAAACAAACTGATCCTTTACATTCTTCTCATGCTTGTGATACCTCGTAGGTATACAAAACAGCCTAGAATAGCAAATAGAGACTCCTGCTTTTTCAGTGTTTGGGTTTTTAGTTCCTTCACCTCCATGGAAATTATTTCCATTTCACAGTTAACAATTGCTAAAAAAAAAGTTAAAAACATAAGAAAGGTGTAATATATTTCTCCCAATTTATACACAGCTCTGAGCTTTTCACAAGTGAATTTGAAATGGGGAATTCCACTGGACTCCCTTCAGAACCCATCTCTGAGACACATTCTGGAGTAAGAATGAGTTTAGGACCTGATCCCCGTACTGTGTTAATTGGTTAATTTTTCAGTCCTTCTCTGACTTCCTCCGGACTAACCAGAGCAAATTACTTCCTAAGTTCCTCTTATGAAAGAGGTGTCATACAGAAAAAAATCCTTCAATTACCTAGACTTACACAATCCTAACACCACCAGCAATTTTGCTGGATTGCTATTTCATTTAGCGGAGAGCAAAAGACAGCTATCTTTTAACTATTATATGAACAAAATATGCAGCCTAAATGAGCTGAAATTCCTACCAATCAGGCTTCATACTTGTCAATTTTTCATGTGTCTGCCAAACTAAAAAAAAAAGGAAGACACTTTCTAAAATTACAGGTAATAAGCGGTTTACTGAACGTTTACTGGCTGAAAATACACATCATAAAACATGTACACACAGCATTTTTTGTATACAACTACTCATAGCTTCCTTCCTTAAATTCCTTTTACCTCTTTGGCACTGAGGGCCAGTGAAGCCGTAGACACAAGCACACCGATTGGGTCCAACACATCGTCCTCCATTCTGACAGCCACTCTCACAGACAGCTTCAATTAACAAAACAGACAAAAAGTTTAATAACGTCATGGCAATGATATTTCCAATATTAACATATGCATCACCTTTAAAATATTAATTTTTCTCCCACTGCCCTAAGTCCTTCTAGGCCTAAAGATAGAGCTGATCTCCCCCCTACCACCTCCACCAGCAATGGCTATGCAAACCAAATTCCATTAGTACCTGGAGATGCTAACTGCAAACAGCTGCTCAGCACAGATACAGCATGGATTAAGAGCAGATGTTCAACTTCAGTGTATTTTAATCAGCTGTGCAGCTTTAGCCACTCACAACCACAAAAATTATATAAGAACTTACTACATATGAGTTTATCCCTCACTGAAGTTAGCTATCAAACCTCAACAATTTTGAGGGATGTTTTGGGCATGTTAAGTTGTGTTATTCAGTCACAAGAGGAAGAAACCTTTCAAGAAGAGAAAGGAGGCCAAGAGACAGACAATGATCTCTCAGAGTTGATGCTGCTGGAAGAAAGAGTGATGTTTAGAGGCAACAGAGAAGAATTATCCACTTAACTCATCTTTTTAAGGACCTGGAAAAACTGTGGTTTTTAAAAGATTCCAACCAAAAAAAAAATTATGATTAGGGAAGAAGCTGGGTGGGGTGAAAGGGTTATAAATCCACAGTACATTTGGATGAAAAAGATATTTCACTCTCATGGGACTGCAGAGCATCCACTCATATTCTTTAACATTAGTCTGAATAAAGAACCAAGCTGAATAAAGAACCAAGCTGCCAGGCCACTGAATTTTCTCAGTTTAGAAGGAAGATGGCTATTTAGAGAGGCTGAAAAACACCATTAAAAGAGTGCCTTAACGAACTCATTTTAGCTATTTTCTGACTCATTGCTTCAGGTCATTGCTTCAAAATTGTCCAAAATTAGCACATGTTTCAAGTTAAAACATTTCAGCTTACAGGACAGTCACAAAATTTTTAAAACTTTAACATTTTCATCTCAAAGTCATTAGGCTGCCTTTCTAAACATGTCTCCTCAGTTTGGATGTGGCATTTGTAACACATTTGAGTATCCAGGGCAAAAGAACCTCAGATGCCTAGAGAAGGTAAACATTTCACACTGAAAAAATGTACACAAGACTCCTGTGTCATACTGGAGGGCATAAAATATACTGTTGCATGGAAATGTGATAAAGCCTTACTTCTCATCAAGAATCACCAAACAGAATTACCTTTTCCTGAGAATGCACTCATAAAATGAAGATATTTTGCTGCCTGTGTTACATTACTGAACTAATGGACAACAACACTTCAGCAAGACAATTAACTTCTTTATATACACTTAAATTTTTCTAAATAGAAATATACTTACATTTTTAAGACTGTCTCAAGGACACAAATTCATAATCCTACATGAAATTTTAACTACCTGATACACTGAAGCCGATCTCCAGAGTTTGTTCAGATTTTCAGGATTGCTTCAGGGTCACCACTTGAAAATTCCATCACCTTTTCATTTATTCCCTGCAAATTTGCCTTGTCTGAGAGCATTCAGGTGTTGACCCAATATTTTAACAAAGCAGGAAGGGACCAGCAACTCTAAACACAAAATTTCACTGTGGGTAGGGTCACAGTTTAGGATTACAACTACTTGCTAAAATTTAGGGAGTTTTATCCAGTTAAAGCAGGAACAAGACTGTTTTCCACAATTTATAAAAATGACAAGGGCAAAAAAAATTATCTTCCATAACATTCAGTCCATCTGCTTTTTGCATAGCTGCCCTCTGTTTGTCTCTACTTCTTTCAGACTGCTTTATGCAATTAATTTCTCTCCTAATTACAAGTCAGGTGGCCTCAGAATACACTTTTGAGCTTTTATTCATACCTGCAGTCTTCAGGGACTTTTATTGTTTGCTAAATTGCTACAGCTTGTAAACACTGTGCTGTTATAGATAAAGCTGGGCAAATAATTCACCTTCTAGCTTGTCTGCCAACACAAAAAAGTATCCAATAGCTTGAACCATTTTTAGTTCTTTTTTTCTTAGACTAAGTAGAAAGCAGAAAAACATGCTTCAACCCAGCAGTGAGACTTTTGTTCTGAGGTAGAGAAAACTTGGTTAAAGAGAATGAAAAACTAGTGAACATCTGGTATGAAGAGCAGGGTGCACAGTGACAGTGCTCCCCAAGGGTTTCCCAAAACTGCTCGGTGAATCCAATCTCTAACTGGAATTTTAGAGAATACAAAAGCACGTCATGTACAAAACGACTGCCAGCTGAACACCATACCCCAAAACAAGCATTTCTTTCAGGTGTTTCACTGCACTTCAAGCAAACTGGCTGTGACTTACGCTGCTCACACTGGGCACCAGAGAAGCCCTTCTGGCACTGGCACTGCTCATCCACACACGTTCCGCCGTTCCTGCAGCTGATGCTGCACTGCTGTGCTGCAGAGACACCCAGCATCAGCCAAAAACACCACAAAGAAAGGAAGACCTTTCACAGTCTTTAAAATAGGATCTGAATTATGAGCTTTGTATCATCTACACTATATATTTTAAGTGTATACCCATGGAGATGTTTTCTTGAGTTTCCCACAACTATTACGTAGTAACTTGGAACTTTTAACGGCATTGGAGATTGTGCAATCTTAATTTCTTACCAAAATGGACTCAATGGAAATGTAAGCACCACACACATCCATGAGTAAACTTGCTTCTCTCTTTAAAACACAAATTTAAATTTGTCACACAGAATAAACAGACACGTGTGGTACAACCAACTTGATCAAGACTTTGAGGTATTTTACCTAAGCGTAATTTACGTTTGTGTATGCAGTAATAAGTTATTTTTAAGGAAGTTGGCATTTTTGTCATTAAAGTTAGAGAATGACTTTCAGTGAAATCTCTAATGAAAACACAGTAAGTCCTTACCAGTTCTTGATCCACATGTGGGTGATATCTGCCCACTGGCACAAGTGCACATGTTGGGACGGGAACAAAATCCATCACCACAGCTATTTCTGCAAATTGCTGAGGAGGAACACAGAAAGAGAGTGACAGGGATGAACAGAAACCTGAGTCTTAAATTTGCAGGGGGAAAAAAAAATCAACACTCAAAACCTCACTTCATTGGGACAGCTATTACACATGTAAAGGTAATTTTAAGTTAAATAAAGCAAACTGAATTTTGGCCTAATCAGTACCTCATGACAAATTTGAAGACAATCAGAATTAAATCAGGCATATTCAAACACTGACCTGACCACTGAAACCAAGTAATCAACTCTTTCCCCAATTAGAAATACCAGCCAATTATGCAAGCAATGTAAAATCATTAAAAATATATCTTTTAGACTACAAGACCTGTGAAAAAACATTACCAAGAATCCAATATTTGAAGGAATACAAACAATGCCAATTTATGCTATGAGCTTCACTCTTATAATCACCATTGTAAAGGCATTTTAGGGTTGTTTTTTTTTTTCTTGTCCTAAGGTTATCCACCCTTTACCCAAAGCAGTTTTGTGCAAAGTCAATGTCCAAATGCTGGACTTTGCAGATTTTGTAGTGTTTCCCTAAATGCAGTTTTCCGTACACAGGTAGCACCCACACTTTTATTTAAAAACGAACCATAAAACCCTCAGGAAAGCCTGTCCACCCCATATGTGTGTCATGTGCCCAACCTTGCACCATCCCCCCAATGACCCGAAGTCCTGCCTTCTCACTCACCATCCAGCACAGCTCCAATGAAGAAAGGAGTGGCAGAACCACAAACAAAGAGCTAAAAGTCTAAAATATTCTAAAGCAGATTCAAATTAATACATCAAATTAATCTGCTAGAGTAGCAAATTAATCAAAAGAGAGCCTGAAACAGTAAGAGCCATTGTAGAACAATGCAGGAGGACTTCAAAAAGACATATATTGTGCAGGGGACAACCTGCATAGCAAAAAAAATCTCAAAAACAAACACAAAAAAAAAAACCAAGAATCACAATTTCTTTGTAAATAGGCCTAGAGTTTTGTGACAACCAAATAATTTGGCAGCATATCTCCACTGAAGGACTGCAATGGAACAAATACCTTGAGGAGATCACATACCACACTACTTGTTGAGCATCAAAAAAAAGTAAAATGCATCATCCACATTTACCGTTAAATTTTGCTACAATTATGTCCCAAATGTGAAGGTATGAGAGGTCAAAGAGTTTGTGGGATTTTTTTATTTAGCTGACACTAGAGACACACCATGGACTAACTTAAAATACCTTTTCATGAGCAGAAGTAAAAGTGGCAAACAGGACTTGGATTTAGAGCACTTGACAAGCACAGGGAACATGGTTGTTTTCTTATATTCCTGTTCAGTCAATCTTTATACAACACAGGTGAATCTCCTGATAAAGCAGGGTTTACATTTAGTCCATTTTGTTAAGTTTATTATCCGTTAGGAAGTAATTTTTTTTACCAACTGGAAGCCCTAGACCTTAAGGCATATCCTAAATATGCCTTCATCAGAAAAGTTTACACTGTATAACTAGAGAGTAAAAGTAAGCAGGCCTTTGGTTTTTTACATAAAAAATCCTTTTTAATCATAAATGTGCCACAGACCACCAACAACCATCACCACATGATCAGCTTGAAACACTGTCAGGACAGAATGGTTTCTTTTTGACCTATCACTGGCTCATAGATTTCTCCTCATGAAATACTGCTATAAAATCACCAGTTACAATATGCATCAACTATAATCTGCACATCCCCAATAAGAAGTTTGACAGCTTGTCCAGCACCCTGTCCAGGAGCATTTTTCTGGGGGAAGAACTTTAGCTACAGGGAATGATATCTCCACAAACATTAAATGTGGGCATAGAAATCTTAACTTAAGCCTTCAACAAAAGCAGAAACTGAAAAGTGTCACAGACAACACTGGTCTGCCAAAATCTTTCACCTTCCAAACATATTAGAAAACTGCTATTAGAGTGAAGTAAGTAGAGAGGAGCTAAAAGATGTCCTTTGTGCACATAAATTAAAAATAAATCAAAGATTACTCTGGATGTAGGCAGACCTGAGACCAAGTCCTTTAAGAGGCACTGAGAGTCACAATTTAAAGGGTGTCTTGTAGGGACTGGTGAAAGCCTGCAACCATATTTAAGCCAGACACACAGCTGAATCTGAAAAGCCTATCAACAGTGTATTACACAGCCTAAATCCTTCTTTAAAACTCTACATTAAAGTAAGCCAGTATTGAAAGAGTTGATAAATGTGAACAGAAGATTTCAAGAAAGTTGTTTTATTCCACATGGACATTAAAAAAAAGGATCTTCTTCTGAATGGCAGCATTATCCTTTCATGGGAAATTCTGGGTCAGCTTTAGGTGAAAGTAAGTGATACACGACACAGTTATCTCCAATATTAGCTACTCAAGTTTTATCATGTACAACCAATAGAGGTGAACAGGTTAGAGAGGCCTAGAATCATAAAAAAAAAGCCACCTAAGATCAAAAGTTTGGCAGACCTTGGCTTATCACCCTTTCCTTCCTCAGTTTCATCCTGTGTGCCTGCAGGTGTATTACAAAGACCTTCACTGCTTACATAAAGAGCAGTATGTTCTTGAACATGAATTCTGAAGTTGAGCATACTTATGAACAAAACAGACAGTGACAGGCTAGAATAGATGGCAACACACTAAAGATTTAAGGTCTGAAGAAAGCATGTGTCTCCTATCAGCTGTTACCTAACAGAAAATTAAACTTCATTTTCTGTTTCATGGTAAACATCCCCTAAGACATCATCCCACCAGACCATTGAGCACATTCCCCCCACACACAACGTTTTTCCTTTTTTTTTTTCTGCCACGCCATGTATGTCAAAAGTTACACCTGTCAGCCCAGTATGACCAGCCAGTAGCCAGTTTACATGCCTGATAGCTATCAAAACACAACTAAAAATAACAGACAGGAGAGTAGGCATCCCAGATGTAAACAAGCTTCCTATTTGATTGTAATTCCAAGTTTCAGAGAGCATCAAGGTCTGATTTGCTTACATCAAGACCTTTTGGCTTTTTTTTTTCCTGTTACTACAGTTCAGTATTTGATTTGACAAAGTTTTTTCTCCTTTTTCCTTCGCTGCCAAGTGTTTTCTGTAAAAACTAGGTAGAGACATGTCTATGAACGTACCAAGGTCATTGGGCAGCCCTTCAGTTTCAGGGAATGTGGACCTGTAAATCCATCTTGGGTTTTTTTTTTTCCTTTTCCTTATTTTTAAAAATAAGGTGAAACACAGAACTGAACTGGCTTTTCTCATACTGAATGGAACAGTCACTCATGGAAGAATATTTACTTTTATTGTTACCCCTTGAGCAGTAGAAGCAGTCACACACTTACGAACAATGCATTGATTTCCTCCAGGAAGTGTCTTCCATCCAGGGCAACAGTACGAGCGAAATCTAGAACCACACACATTTGGCCTGTAACACAGACAAATCAATAAATGTGTATGGGAAAATATGAAGCATTCTAAAGACAGCTAATGTTTTACATACACACATGGGAAGAATACAGATGCATAAAATAAACAAAAAGTGCATAACAAAGTTGTCTACAAAAAAGTCCTCCCCAACAGAATAAAATCTTCCTCCAAGGCATTTTGGGTTAGTTCAACTGGTTAGTATAAAGAGAAGAGGTAGATGAGGCAAGAGCAGGCCACATTCATCCTTGTTGCAATAACTGAGGATATGGAAGGGATGAGTTTGATTCTGTCTCAGAAGTGTTGCCATAATAACAGGCTTCTTGCTGTCATCTGACACAAGACAGAAAGGATGCCTGCTCATCAGGATACATAAACTAACTCAAAATACCAAGAAGTCCCAGAAACCTCAGAAGAAGAAAACCAAACTGGCTTTGCATCATTTCTTTGCAGAAATCCCCTGAAAAAGTGAGCGTCAAAGTATCTCAGTATCGGAACACGCTAGACCAAAGAGCCGAATGGGGTGAATTCGTCAGCTGTAACGTACAAGTCTGCTTTTAATTAGGTCGCACTAATTAGGAGGCCAGATTCCACAGGCGAGAACCAAACTCCCAGCTTAGCAAGCCTAAGGGGAGCGGCACGGGGGCACACACGGAGACCACCGGCAAAGGGGCTGTGGCTGGGGAGATGCGCTGGGGAGCAAACAGGCGGCGGGGAAGGGGGTTTCAGCCTTGTCCCTACCCTTGGAGCGTGTCCTGCTGTCCTCGCCTGCGGACCCGACCGGCGGCGCTCCCGGCCCCGTCCTCCCGGTGCGCGGCGGCCACGGAGCCGCCCGCTCCTGAGGGAGTGCGGAGCTCCGGCGGATGATGCTGCTGCTGCTTCTGCTGTCTCCCGGCCGCTCCCTGCGCACACAGCGCCAGCCAGCCCAGCCACAGGGAGAAGAAGCAGCAGCGCTGCGCCCAGAGCCGCCGCCTGCCCATGCTGCGGCTATCCCGGCGGGAAGCGGGCGGGCAGCCGCGGGCGGGAGCGCCGGTCCTGCGCCGCCTTCAGCAGGCACGGCTCGGCTCCCGGGCGGGGAGAGACTTCAGCTGCGGAAAATCCGGCGTCTGTCCTCCCTAGCCTGCCCGGCCGGTGCCAGCGGGGCCAGGGCTCCTGGTTGCTCGCACCCACTCCTCTGCGAAGAGGAGGGAAAAAGAGGAGAATAAATGCAGAGTAGGTTGGGATTTTCTCCCACTCCGCCGCAACAGGAAATCCAAGAGAACCGCGCTGAATTTCGCCTGCAAAAAAAAAAAAAAAAAAAAAAAAAAGAACCAGACGATAATTAACCGCGCCTAAATAAACGTGCTGGAACAGAGGGGAGCGAAAAGCCCCTGCCCAGCGCAAGGGGCGGATTTACAGCGAAAAGAGCCAGAGGAGGGGCCGGTGCCTCCGGGCCGGTGAGGGGATAGGGAGAGGAAGAGAAGGAGGGGGCCGGGAAGAGGGGATGGCAGGGGAGGAGAGCGAGAGGAGAGAGTGGGGGTCGGTGGTTGCTGGAGGGAACGGGAGTATCGGAGAGAGAGCGGTGCAGGTAGAGCTGATCCCAGAGAGGGTTCTGCGCATTCCTATGGTTCGCCCGCACCTCCCCAACCTCCGGGAATTGCTCCGTGGGATGGACCCTTGGCAGTAAAAGCCCTCCCTGGGAGAGCACACGGGGCTCCCGAAGGTTCTGGTCCCAAGGATGAGGCCGGAGGGGAGGGGGCCGGACCCCCACATCTGCCCCGCCAGCTGGGTCTGGCAGAGCCCCGAGAGCTCCGTCCCCGCTCGTATCAGCTCAGCCTCCAGGGTTGGTGCTTTGGCATCAAGAGCAGGAATGCGTGGTACTGGAATAGTTGGCACTGGAATAGTTGGCAGTTTGCTTCAGGAGTAGTTTTTGTAAGTTCACACCTGAAAATTTTACTTGTTCTCCATTTGCTGTTTCTCCCTATATAACCATCCCCCAAAAACCCCTCCTGGCATAGGAAATTTCCCGCTTATTTTTTAAGGCCAAGAGCATGCATTTACCGTAGATGTGCCGAATAGTTAGCCACCAGTGAGAAACAAACAAAAGCAGTGAAAACAAAAACGTGGCCCTGCTGACAGTCCCCGAGTGCTGGCTGCCGGTCATTGCGATAGCAACAGGACACAATCTGTGTCATCTGAGAAGATTTATCCCTTTGAACTGCAGTTCTAGGGGTGAACACCTCACCATACAGCCCATGGCATACAGTGGCAAACTGGAAACTTTCGAGTTGTCTTTTAAAACAAAACCAGAACATGCCACAGCTTCATTTAGCTCCACATGCATGTTATCTGTGACTTCTAATTCTGGGGTGAGAAGCAGGAGCCACATTTTGTTATCTCTGAAATAAAACCCAGGTAGCCAAGCGGTCACGCAAGCACTCTCTTGTTCCACTTACTGCCCTGCTTTGATGGTCCAGGGGCTCTAACAGAAACTCCATTTACAGACCTATGTTCTGACAGATCAGAAGCTGATTTTGTTTAAATTTGTAAGTTTAGCAGAAATAATTTTGTGTGAGAGGATCTGTCTTTAAAGACCTTGAGAAATGAAAAGTATTTAATGAAGCAACCATTTTATGAAGACAACTGGGTAGGAGAGTTCAGCAACCTCCTGATTGTGAGTGAGGTTTGGAATTTCTTTTAAACAGAAGCTGTTAAACCTGTTATGAATGAAATGCAGCTAAGAGTTAGGGAAAGAGAATTATTCCATGCTACTTGGGGTGAATAACTATCTCCAGAAAGCACAAAGAATAAATAGGTAGGACACGAGGAATAAAAAGGAAAGAATTGATTTAAGCTCAGGCTCTTGGATATCAGGAAGCACAGTGATAAGGAAGCAATTCCCAGAAGTTAAACACAGCACATCTGGAAAAGGACAACACTAGAAAATCTTGAAGGGGAAAAAAACCCAAACAAACAAATAACCAACACCCCCTCTCCCCCTAAAAAAGTTAGGCAATTACACAGTAAGGGTGGGCTAGAAATTAGAGAGTGGGAAAGTTATGGTTTAAAGCCAAGAGAGACATAATTTGAAACTGGAAATACTGAGTAGAGTAACAAAAGCAAAGTCAGCAGCTACGAGTGATTTGTAAAATGATTTGTGGGACTCAAGAGACCTCCTTGCACTCAAATCCAAAGAGGACTATGGAGCCCCTTGCTAAATTTTTCAAAGGAACTAGCACACAAAACTGTAAAACATTCACTGGACAAGATTGGGCAAGATGTTTTACTTATTTGATAAGTTTGGTCTTTTAAAATATTAATAGAAATTAATGCTTACCAAGAAAGATGCCTTTGTTAGAATGGGCATCGTGAATACTTTTTACAGGTAAAAGACACAGATCAGATATAATTTAAAATAATGATTATATTCTGATCATTCATGTTATAACTACATGTTAAATTTGGAATAGCTGCCCATAAAAGCCGCTGCTACGGTAAAGGAGGGAAAATCACTGCCAAAGGGCTTGGGTTCTTTAGCTAACAACAGTTCTCTTAAAAGTATGGAAGGAAATCAATAAGAAAAAAAGTGCAACATGATAAATGAAATCACTGCTACAATTAAGCGTAGCTTGGATAAGAAAGGAAGACAGCTCTGCAATCGAAATTGTAGAACTTAAGACTATAAGTTCTTGTGGGTTGAAATTAGATTTCTTTAGGAAAAATATTGTTGGTTATATTTCCCAGCTCTTGAAAGGCATTTGGATCTGCTGATCCAGTCCCAGAGGTTCTCTCCCATCCTATTCCCTGACTGTTATAAAATAGAAAAGCTTCTTTCACAGAGGATGCCATGATATATTGGCATCACATAGCTGATGCAGAAAGATGAATGATGCCTCTTTTGCTCTGCTTGAAGTTCCACTTCAAGTCTGACCAATTCCAGTAACAATTGTTCAATATATAGTGAATATTCAGGAAACATGCAAAAGTACATCTGCACAAAGAATTTTTTTCCTGACAAAAGCTCATAATGCAGATTATTTTTTAATCTGCACTTGTCACAAGTGAGTAAATTTTCTTCCACAAGGGTGGGAGATAATTTTAAGTAAAGTCAATCATATTATTTTGACATTTTGAAATAGAACAAAAAATGTAGACCATCATTTCGTTAATGCAGAATCTAATTAAACCAGACTCAGAGGGTGTAAATAATTTCTTACAGTGCTGAAAATGATGTCTCTCAATGGCCAGATTGATTTGACAAGTACAAGCATTCTCAGCTATTCATTACTTGAATCACCAAAAGCACCCAGTGGTGGATGTCTAGACCAGTACAGGTATTGAAAGTTGAAGTGGCAAGACAATGTCAGGATTAAAAATTTCTTTTCAGCTGTCTCCTCTTCCCCACTGGACTGAATCCACATCTCTGCATGTTCAGTGAGTGCCCAACCTTCATTTGTTAAACATCTCTGGTATCTTCACCGTAGATCTATTTTTAAAGTATTTTTGGAAAAGACCTTTGAAACTCATTTGATTGAACCTCTCTGCTGTAAAGCAAAAAGAAAATTGACCATTTAACCTGTACCTCGAGCACAGGAATTCTGCACAGCTGCAAGTGATCTGCTATAGATGACAGTGGTTTTACCACCATCCTCTTTTTGTTTGTTTGTTTGATTTTTACCTGGGCTTTCTTTTCACCATTTGTCTAGTGTATCTGACCATTTTAATTTCTAATCCTGTTCTCCAATGTAATCATACTATCTCCAGATCATCATTAATCTGGAAATTGAATAAATAATATAAAATGAAATATTTTAGTCTAGACTGTGATTTTTTTTTCTTACTTAAAAGGATGTAATTTGAGACTGTTTCAAAAGCATTGCTCAGATTAGGTAGTCAACTTTTTTTTATTTTTCCCCCCAGGCTGTCTGCTTCATTCTCTGCCTATGCCTGCCTTGCTTTGGATGAGTCTGTTTTGGTTAGTTTTGATGTTCTTGTTTTCACATAGGAACTTGAATTATTTCATTTTTCAGCATTATTTCAGGCCCCAAAATTAGGTTAGTTGACTTAATTTCTTTTTCTCCCACCTTTTAAATATAGGCACTGATTTGGTATACACCCGCAATTTGGCAAGCAAAAAGTAAAAACTAGTAAGCAAAAAGTTTATTCTCAATAAAAAAGAAATTAGTAAAGAGTTATGGTCGCCTCTCTCTGTGCTCATTTGTAAAATGTCAATGCATATGAAGGATATTACAGCCATTTGAGAAGCAATTTTGATTCACATTTTTTAATTAATTCACTTTTATATATATGTGAATATATTATTCGACATAAAGTCCCTTGCATATGCAACAAATAGATAAATTATTCCACAGTTTCAGTTTTATCATTTATAGAATTAAAAAATATTTTAGTAGTGGTTTCAAAGCAATGCTTTCACTGAGGAAGGAAAAAAAGTATATGTTGCCTGAGGCATATCGAAAAGGAACAAAAGAGTTAAGTGGAGCTTATAAAATAAAAGAGGAAAATACTTAAGACACAAGACAATTTGAAAAAGCAAAAGAAGTGTTGAAAGATGTCATGAGGGATCTGTTCCATGCAATTAAACAAACGATCTCTCAATGCTGCAAAGCTTCAACTACAAAAGGATTACCCAGCTTGGAATGTCTCATCCTTTACCTTTGTGACCCAAATTAAAATGTAAATAAGGCAAGATATTTTACCACATCATTCCAGAAGTGATTTGTGCGTTCTGCCTGTAAGACCTCATTATTATTTGGGATTTTTTTTTTTTTATTTTAGCGTAGGAGAAGTAGGGTGGACCAGTCTACTGATTTTCCTTTTTTTTTTTTTTGAAGTATAGCAAACAGAAGTGAAGTGTTCCTAGTTTAGGCATCTCAATTACCAGTAATTAAGTCCTACTTTATGGTCTGAAATCTGTCATCAAAAGGAAGGAGTCGAGAGAATTAAAAAAAAAAACCAAAACATTATCTCTTTTTTCCCCCCTAGATGCAAAAAAAGTTAACCAAATTTTATGTGCAAAAACTAGTAATAGAAATAAGAAATAAAATGAAACAGGAGGTTGAAGCTAATTCTACACAGACCTCAAACACTTCAGTGTCTATTTTAAAATTACTGAAGTTAAGCAAGATGAAAACCACAATAGATATTATTGGATATTTTGTTTCCATTTTTGGAAAAAAAAAAGTTACATAGCTGCTAGAGTAGTTTCCAGGTTAAGAAGATGTATATATTAACAATTAATTTGATTTATCTTATTCTAGAAGCTCTACCCTGGGGAGTCTATAGGTGGAGCAGGTAAAAGGACTCAATTACTCAGGAGAAAGTTCATCTGGCATTAAACTCGGACAACATGTTTAAATTGTTTAAACACATTAATAATTTTATAGGTGGATGATTTAAAGTAGTTGTCATTTTATAGGTTCCTCTAAGCATTATTTTCTGACTCAGCTTCTCTTGAATAACTCATTTAGAAAGATATGGTTCAGCTGTCCTAAAACTCACTGAGATGGATGGCATGTTCTCTGATAACCCCTGAATTAAGCAATATAATTATCCTGATACATATATATGTGTGTATATA
>WAAE01005056.1:0-21212 GCA_013400495.1 Nicator chloris | reverse complement strand
TGGGTCAGCTGTCCTAGTTGTGTTTGTTCCCAAGATCCCTGTCTATGGAAGGGAGACACAATGTTGGGGAGACAACACTGATGCTGTGTCAGTGCTGCTCAGCAGAAGTGATTGGTGTTGCTGCCAACACTGTTTCAGCAACCAATCCAAAGAACAACACTAGGAGGGCTTCTCTGGTGAAAAATAACTCCATCTCATCTACATCCAATATATTTGTCTTCTCTTTGCCTCAAAACCAGTACATGGACACATACAGCCAGCAAATAAAAAAGAGGAGATGTTTTTATTCTTGTTCATATATCAGAATCTTAATGTACGTTTGTGTCTATTCTTGGTAAGGGAGTCATCACTTTTGCTTATTCCACAGACAGAAAGAGAAAGAATATTGTAAATTCTGTGACATTAATTTGTAGCACAAGTGAAATCATGTCTGGTTTTCAAAGGCTGTTCAGAGCAAATTAATTGCAAGGAATAAAACACTGAACAAAATGCTATTAAACACTGAAGGAGCTGCACTACATTAAAGACTAGCTACGGCACAGTGTGAAATGTTGTTTGTAGTCTTAATTTGGTTTGGTTTGATTTTTCTTTTCAATTCCTTGGAACCCCTTCTCAGTCGCCAGAGGTTCAATGGGGCTAAGTGCTGGGTCCTGCATTGAGTCTCAACAACAGCATGTAACACTGATTGGGGCAGAGTGACTGGAAAGCTGCCCAGTGGAAAGCACCTGGGGATGCTGGTTGACAGTGTCTGAACTTGAGCCAGAGAGTGCCCAGGTGGCCAAGAAGGCCAGTGACATCCTGGCCTGTATCAGTAGTAGTGTGGCCAGCAGGACCAGGGCAGGGATTTTCCCCTGTTCCCAGCACTGGTGAGGGTACATCTCAAGTGCTGTGTCCAGTTCTGGGCCCCTCACTATAGGAAAGACATTGAAGTGCTGGAGCAAGTCTGGTGAAGGGATTTGGGCACAAGTCTTGTAAGGACAGCTGGGGTTGTTTAGTCTGGAGAAAAGGAGGCTGAGGAGGGATTTTATCACTCTTCAGCTACCTGAAAGGAAGTTGTAGCCAGGTGGGGTTCTGTCTCTTCTTATAGGACAATAAGAAATGGCCTCAAGCTAAGTCATAGAATATTCTCAGTTGAGAAAGCTGCACTGAAGGTTTAAATTAGATATTAGGAAAAATTTCTTCACTGAAGGTTGTCCAATACTGGAACAGGCTGCCCTGGGAATGGAGTCACCATTCCTGGAGGTATTTAAAAGATGTGTAAGTGTGGCTCTGAGGGACATGATTTAGTGGTGGACTTGTCAGTGCTGTGTTAGCATTTGACTTCAATGCTCTTAGAGGTCTTTTCAAAACTAAATGACTCTATGAACCTACAAATGTATTTCATATTTGAAGCATGAGCTTTTAAAACTTTGTCCTCCCCCAGCACATTGGTTTTATAAGTGTAATTTTAACACCAGCATACTTTCCATGACACAGTAGTAAAAGTTTTCTGCTTCCATTTCTTAATGCCAAGCAAAACAATTGTGTTTTCATCAGGTACCAATACATTTTTGGGCCAATATTTGAGTATTTCTAATGGATTTAGTGTTATCACCTTATGCAGTGAGACATCACTACCACCTAAAAATAACTGTTTTCCAGGTTTGCAGTTTCCTCCAAACGCACTAAAGAGAATGTTTTACATGATCACAGTTCAAATGAATAAACGTGTTATATTACTGAAGAATGAAGGAAAAAGGAGGGGGAAAGGAAAAGGAAAAATAAAGGGAACAATTCAGAATTAGATTCAACATAAGTCATATCTGAAGTTGGTAAAGGTAGTCAGGAATGGAACAAACCAGTATTCAGAAAAACTCTTCAGGGCTATCATTTTAGCATTATAAATATATGCAAAATAACATTAAACACTATGAATATTATTTTTCAATACTTGAAAGCTACTGATCCAGCTCTAAAAATGGAATTTGCAAGGATGATTTTAGATCCTCTAAACTCCTCACAAGGTAGATAGAGTGGTGACTTTGGAATGGCTTGAAGAAAAACAACTAGTTGAAGACTTGAAGATATTTT
The DNA here is from genome assembly GCA_013400495.1 of Nicator chloris. Classification (NCBI taxonomy): domain Eukaryota; kingdom Metazoa; phylum Chordata; class Aves; order Passeriformes; family Pycnonotidae; genus Nicator; species Nicator chloris. The sequence goes on along the minus strand of WAAE01005056.1, from coordinate 19,142 downwards.
GGTACCATGGGTTGAAGCTTCTATGTGCTTTACAAGATACCAAGTAGATTTTAGTTGTTTAAAGTCTTGTTTTAGCCTTAGATATTTAAGTATTTAACTCTGAATACATACTACTTGTTCAGAAATGCGGGGTCTGATGTCTGTAGATTTTCAGACTGGGGGTGAAGGGCCCCTGAATTTTGTATTTCAGGAGGTGGTCTTCATCCACATAGAAAAAATGTATTAAAAGAAGACAGGCTTCACGTGCCTTGCTGAAACACAAATATCAATAAGAATTCAGAATTTTTGAATCTGATATGGCAAGTCCTAAGCAAATACGTCAACGTGTAGCTTGTTTTGAGTTTTTTTTTATCACCGCTCACAGATCCGATGTTGAAATATAGAAAGAATTCATGATTCAGAAACTCAACGTTTTATTTGCAGTGATTAGAGTCCTATCCAATAGAATAAGATTACATCCTTTAACAAAATTTATACTGTATGCCTGACTATTTTGGGTTGGCTGTGACAGACAAAGGAGAAGACAGTGGGGTTAAAAGAAGATGTAAGGGTTATGTAGCTCTGGGGTACTCAGGAGCCATCTGCTTTTCAAGAATATAGTGTGTCTTTCTGGGGAAGGTTTGCTTAAATTAGCTAAGAACAAAATAAACAATTGTTAAAATTACTAGAGCACTGAAAATAGTGTTGCTTTTATTAGAAACTTTCTTCTCTCTTAGTACATAGGACGTTCAATGCACTTTTAACTGAGATGAGTTTAAAATCCAGTTATTCTCTTCAGGGGAAGTTCTGTAATTTTAGTCTGTATTTCTGTTTTTCTCTTTGAATTCCATACAATGATAGCCAACTAGATATAAATAAAGCTAATCTAGAAAATTGGATTATTCAAGTATTTGAGATTTAGGTTTTGTTTTCTCAGTTTCGCATAGCATTGAGCAAGAGGTTGAAATTTAAGCAGACAACTCAGAAAAAATAGCAAAATAGCTAATTTTGTCTGGTCTTTTTGTCCTAAAATTGTTCTGTGGAAAGGTTTATGGTGATTTTTCATTATTTGGTTTTAGATCTCTAAGATATGTCCTGGACTGATTATTTCCAGCTTTCAACTCTGAAATGTTCTGCTTCACACAGCTTCAGGAAAGTAATCTAGAGAACCTGATAAGGAAATACAACAGTAAAATATCAGTGTTTAATGTAAAATTACATCAAAAGGATTCAAAGATAATATTATTATTTTCAGAAGTTACGATCTATTTTATAACATCATTATGCTAGTACAATTAATAATACACTTTGAGAAAGTGAAACACTGGTTCTGACACCTGTCAAGTGATTTTCCACAGCTAATTTTAAAACATAATGATGCAAACGAGTACCAATCATGGCAATTAAATTTTTATTTTTGGAGAAGATACTTTCTCTTTTCAAAGCTATGAAAATATTGGAGCATTATTATATCATGGAATGCATAACATTCTACATTATTCTGTAAAATATAGAGTGATAATTCTTATTTTAATATTGTCTAATATACTGTTTTTCACAAGTTGTATGATAATCTACATTAATAAAAATAAGGGCAGGTATGGCTTTTATGTGTTCTTTTCCTTTGCATCTATTCTATAAAAAAGCTCCAAACCATTTTTTATGCCACAGTTCAATATGTTGAAATAAAAATTGGCCTATTTTATGTTAAATATTTTGTGTAATAGTGATAACAGTTCAAGACAGAAGGTTACAGGAAAAGGAATATTTTCAGTACATACAATATGTTAAAATCTATACTTCTGGTGAAGGTGAGAAATGCAAATTGAAATAATTCTTTCAAAGCCTTGACATTTGTCAGCAAGTTCTTCTATTCTACTCATCAGTTCCCACTGTTGGGAATAACTACAGGTAGCAGTGTTAAAAGAACTCTGAGATTGCTCATTATGGTTGATACATTCCCTAATCTGGAAACCCTGTGAACTCCCTGATCTGGAATGTGTCATAAGGAGGTGAAATGGGATTGCATTTCCAGCCTGAACAACCCCAACTCTCTCCGCTTGTCTTCACAGGAGAGGTACTCCAGCCCTCCGATCATTTTCAAGGCCCTTCTCTTGACGTGCACTAACAGATTGATGTCTCTCTTGTGCTGGGAGCCACCAAGATGGATGCAGTGGTCCGGATGGGGTTCCACAAAAGCAGAGGTGAAGGAAGTGATCCTTCACATCTGTTGAGCATGGGTGAGGCCACACGTGGAGTACTATGTCCAGGTTTTGCTACCCAGTACAAGAGACATGAAACTACTGGACTGAGTCCAGCAAAGGGCCCCAAAGTACGTTAAGGGACTGAAGCACCTGTCATATAAAAAAAGACTGAGTGAGCTGAGAGTGTTATCCTGGAATAGCATTTAGATGCGCTCTGAACAGGGGCAGTTCATTCTTACAGCTGCAGAAGAGAACACAGAGCACCAGAAGGACCACTTCTGTTGATATGAACTCTGCCCAAATGAGCCCAGGGGGAACCTCATCAATATCTATAACACCTGAAGGAAGAGTGCAAGAAGATGGAGTCAGGGTCTTTTTAGTGGTGTCCAGTGACAGGAGTAGAGACAATAGGCAAGAGTTGAAACTCAAGTGGTTCTCTCCGAACATCAGGAAACACTTTTTTTTACTGATGATGACTGGCCTTTGGCACAGGTTGTACAGAGAGGCTGTGTGGTTTTCCTCATTAGAGATACTCAAAAGCTGTCTGGACACAGTGCTCAGCATCCTGCACTACATGACTCTTCTTGACCAGGGGCATTGGACCAGATGACCTCTTGAAGCGCCTTCCAACCTCAAGTATTGTGATTTTGTGATTGTCAGAGCTTGAATGAGCCAATGGTCATAAATTTTGACTGCGAGGATTCACGTGGGGTATAAGAATGACTTTTCCACCAGGAGGACAGCCAAGAAGTGGAACAAGTTGTCATATCTTGAGGTTGTGGATTTTCTGTTCGTAGAGGTTTTACTTTATGAGTATAGACATAAAGCCCTTGAGGAGAGAAAGAAAAAGTAAAATAACAAAAAAAGGAGGGAGAGCAGGACAGGATGAAAAAAATTATTTATTTTTAAAATGAATGTTTTTTTTTAAATTCCAGTAGCAAAATGACTCCAAGTAAAGATATAAGAAAGGTTAAAAAGATACTTTAATAATAAAAAAGAGGCAAGTGACCATGTCAGTCTGATTGCTTCTGGGTTTTGTCAGCACATACAAGATGTGCTGCTATCATTTCAGTCTTTTTTCTCATACTGAGAAACAGCTGCGAGAAGCAAAATAAGAGGAGTAACAATGTTTCACTGAAAAAGAAATAAGTGGGTCCAATAACTTTATGTTTTACATTTTCTTCTGTTTAAAAAATTAATTTGTATGCATGTTGATGTTGAAGGGATAGCTCCATGGACACCATTATTTAGTGTGCTTAACACCAATTCAATAAAAATATCTTAAGTCTTCAGGAACTCTTGCAGGAATTACTGTTTTCTCATTCATCAACTGTTGTTCTGTGATGTTTTCAGTTTCTCTGGAATGATTACGGCAAAAGTTTTTTATCAATAATCTTGATGGACTGAAGTTTTATTCCTGTAATTAATATTAAGCATCTAAATTGTACTAAAAATATTTTTCCACATTCTCTTGAAAAATCATATTACTTTGACACATAAATCCAGTCTGCAACCCAGCATTGCAACTGAAGAGATTAGGGATTATCCTTAATTGAAAAGCAATACGTGTCTCTTCCACAATAGAGGAAAATTAATGCAGAAAGGCTAATAAGATGACCAGCCACCACTGGCTTAGGAGATTCACAGGTAAAGTTACAGAAACATTTAGAGGAAAGAATGTGAAAGTTCTCAGCAGTAATTTAGTAGAAAAAGCTGTTTTGCAATCATCTGCTTGGAAATGTAGTTTAAAACAAGGTAACAACATCAGGTTTTGTTTTGGCAAATTTTTTTCACAGACACTTTGTTTAGAAAGAATATCAGAATAATTTTTTATAGCTATAATGTTGGAGATGTTAAGTCCTTGTTCTCTCAAGAATGTTCTGTGAAAATAACAACAGAAACTCTTAAACAATGAGACTTTTAAAATTTCAGAAGTGGCAGAGTACATGAGAAAAACCAACAATCCTATTTCAAACTACAGATTTCACAAAATCACAGAACCATCAAGGTTAGAAGAGACCATCAATATCATCTAGTGCAAACTGTCAGCCTAGCACCATCATAATCACTCCTAAACCATAACCCCACATGTCATAGCCAGACACCTCTCAAACACTTCCAGAGACTGTGACTCCACAGCTAGCCTGGGAAACTTATTCCAGTGTCCAAACACTATTTCACAGTGCCAGTGGCAACTGCTTGTGTACTTTAAAGTATAATTATGTAAAGAATAATGCAAAGAAATCCCTTTAAGATACTTAAAATAATAATATAAATTAAATATTCACTTTGAAGTCCTGTTGAATAAATAAAACCCTTTAAAAAAATACATGATCAATAGATTAACTACCAGATTTTAGGTAATACTTGAAACATGTATTTTATAGAATCACTTGAAAAATAATCAGTGGGCTAAAACAATGGAGAGGAAGTGGAATTTATTTAATGAGGTATATTAACTCGAAATGACAAACTATCATTACTTAAAAGACAAGCTGTCATTACAAAATGAAGATAGTGTAGTATTGAAATGAATGCACCAAGAGTTGGTCAGTGAATGGGAAATCAAAGAGAGATTGCATAAATCAAAGGACAGCCATATTGTAAGGGATCAGTAAGAAGAAATGCATCAAGTAAGTGATATTAAATCTAGAAAACTAGAAAGATTCATCCATGTATATTAGCAAAAAAAGAGCTAACAAGGAAACCTTTTGCATAAAGGTAGACAGACAAGTGTAGAGATACAGTACAGAAGAAGAACAGAAAAAATGTAATAGATACGGAAATATCTTCAATAGCTTATTACACTTTTTTGTTTCAGCTATTGCTGAAGAAAAAAGACTAATTTTAATCACATACTGCATAGCATACAAATAATTTTGACAGGGAGATAAGAATATGGGCCTGAAGGAAGAAAGAATAAGCAACAAAAGTTTTATGTTATCTCAAGTACAACAAAGCATAAGGAAATTGACCCTAAAGCAACAGAACTAGTCAAAAGGATATTTCAAGTAATGCTTGTTACTTTATAGAGAACTTATAGAAAAAGAATATGCATGCCCTAAGAACTAAAGAAAATGAGGTCTGGAGGAATTATGTATCTGTCAGCCTAATTTTTATCTGGGAAACGACTTATCAATATACTTTAAAAATCAGCTTTAAATTAAGAAGCATAAGAAAAAGGATAGCTTTCTCAAAAATGCTAAAATAGCCCATCTTCATTCCTGATCAGCCTAACTATTCTAATCTATAGGAGGAACAACATATGTAATATAGCTTTTTATTTTCCACAGTTGTCACTATCTCACATTATCACATAACAAAACTTAGGAAACATGGTTCAAATATAATCACAATGCCATAATGCACAAGTGTTTGTGGGGAGGAGGAAAGTAGACACTATGTATTTATCAGTGATCACAGTCAAACCATAAAGGCATATTTTTTAGGTATTGTGTGAGGGTAGGTCCTTACTATATGGATTAATTAATTTCAGATCTTATTTCAGTCTATATTTTCAGTAACCCATGTATTTCAGATATTTTTGACATACATACCTAAAGGAAAAGGGCATTAATTAATCTTCCTCCTGACTCTTGGATTTGTTTATGTACTTTCTAAAAATATTTGCTAATGCAATTTACTTACTTCCTCTTTGTTCTCTCATTCATTAACTCGATATTGCATCCAAGCTTTACTCAATATGGCGTGTTTTAGAGATGCTTGAGATTTCATTTCTGTTTTCTTTTTTAACCCTGAAATAGTTTCCACCCATCTGCCAAGGTTGTGTTCCTGTAGTGATCAGTAATTAATCATCATCAGCGTGCAATGATTTGTGATTATAGCCTTGGATATTGTCTATTGTCCCATGATTGCACTTTCAAGGCTGTTTCTATCAGCTTGTGCTTGCTGTTTTGGGAATCCCTGATATAATCCTATATTTCTTCAGTAGCTTTTAAGACGTGGTTTTATTAACACAACCACTCGTGAGTATGGCTGTAGGGTCACAGAAAAGTCCACTATAAAAATATATATGAGCTATCAGAAGACACACAAGCATTTAAGTATAATTTTTTACTAATTACTGTACAACCACTGGCTCATTATCCAAGTTGTATTTTTGGTTTTCCTCAAAACAGATCCTTGAACAATTCATATCTTATTATTGTTGCAAAATTTCCTCACTTAACTTCTTTCATTTTAAAAACAAAAGGCCATTTTTTTCTGCATTTCTATACAGGAAAATTCAAAAGACAGGTTACTTTTAATCTTCTGGATTTTTTTCATTTCTCAGATTTGCTACCAGTTACCAGTATAATTCGTCACAAGCTGTTTACAGCTAATCTAAACTCTTTATTGGACTTGTCATAATTTCTTTTGGTGTGTCTAACTTGCATCATACTGAAATTAAATGTTTTTTTATAGGTCATGGGGGATATTTGTGTTGTTTTATTTTTTTTTCTTGTTGGTATATTTTTTTTTTACTATCATAAGATTTCTGAAGTCTTATTGTATTTTTGGCAGTTCATCTCTTCCTGTGAGTATCAGCACTACTAAAGACGAAAAAGTGTTTCATAAGTTTCTTGAGTGAGTTTTTTCTGACTTTGAAAATGGGACAATGTGTTCTCATTGCCTATCCTGGAAGAGTATAGGTGGAAAGGGGAAGTACACACATTCTTAGAGTGTTTCACATTGCTAAATTAGTTTCTGTTATGGCCACATTATCGACCCACACTATGGTTCATAGCCAGAAAATAATTCCAGAAGAGAGAGGGAAAAAAACCTAAATAATTTATTCTTATTTTTAGCTGTGGCTTGTTTTAAACTTTATCTGTGCTTGAAAAAGCATTATGGTGGACCAAACTTGTATTTTTTTTTTGCCTTTTGAAAAGAATAATAGACAGAATAGCAGTGGGGGTTTTGCCTAAATTTCCCATCAATAGACTGCGATTACACTTAGAGATTCATTTTGAGGTCCTCAGGCTGGAAAGGATGGAGCTAGCTAAAGGTAGAACAAACCTGTAAACCGTTTTTAACCTCCTACATTAAATTTCTAATTTTGGCTTTGTAGCATCAAAAATTACTTTCTCACTGGTTACTAGTTCTTTGCATTCTTAATTGAGGAATTAGCAAATCAGTATTGTCAGTGATGAAAACTAAAAATTTCTGAATGCTCCATCAGGTGTTAAAGAGAATATTTTTTTTTTCCATGCAATAAATAAAATGTGAAATGTTTCTGTCTGATTTAATGTATAGCAAACCACTACTAGAAAAATTAAAGAAAAAACAAACAACAGGATGTTTAAAACAGGCTCTTCACATGCAGCTTTGTATTGTTAGTTTCTACCTGGAGTTGAAAACAGAAAACTGCTTTTTGAAGAGAAGAGACTGAGCAACAGAGATAAAAAACATATTTCTGTAGAAGTATAGCTCAGCAAAAGTTAGGACACCTAGGATCTCTCCAGGGAAAATGAAAAAAAAATTCTCAAAATCCCATCTACCAGCAGACAGTACAGTTTTGAAACTGGGTCACTGTGAAGTCAAGAACACATCTGAGTTCAGAAGACACTACTGAAAGAAATGTGAGTTTTCCAATGAGTTCAACTTATAACTAAGAATATTTAGACCTGGGATGTCAAATTTTTCCAGTTTATGTTTTATATTTTTTGGACTGAAAAAAGCCTCAACAAAAAATTACCAAGACCAAAGAAGTGAATAGGAATAAAATCTGTTTTGTCATCTATCTGTCCTAATGACAAATTAAGAACACTAGGATTTAGACACCTAAATTCCAATATTAACAACTCAATGTGCCTGTAAATGGTCTTCCTAAGAGTCTATCAGAATTTTTAGACCTTGATAGGAATTTTTGCTAGTCCATCTCTATTAATGTTCTGCATATATAAGTCAAAACAGTAGAGTGCCATGATAAATTCAAGCAGCCATTTCTGAAAGGTCACAGATCATGGAACCCAGTCCAATATATTCCCTTTATCTAGTCTTCCCATCTTAAAATGTGATTATATATTTATTTTGAACCCAGCCAGATTGGAACACAAGAGAATGCCATACAGGAAATGTACTTGTTGAAATCTTAGTAGATTCTGAAATTGCTGAAAATAGATGACTGCAAAATATTTCCCTCTCATGCAGCTAAAAAAATCTAAAGATTGTGTTGCATATGTTCTTTTCCCCCGGGAAAGACAGCAAAACATCCTTTTGAATAGATGAGAATATTGCAGAACATTTCATTCAACAAAGAATCCTTTGTTGTTATATGTTGTATTTAGGAGGATGCATGAAATTAGTAATGGTAAAAGGTCAAATATTCAGACTCCAGAAAGTTGCAATGCTAGAAGTAGTACAAATCTCCAATTGAAGTGAGTTGGTTGCTACACCAATAAAAACTGGCAAATAATAATTACAAATTCAGAGTACATATATAGTACATTGCCACTAGCATTTGACAGAATCTGTTTGCATATCCAGTTTTCCAAACTTCAAAACAAGCAGCAATGTCTATGAAGAATTATTACGTCTCCTTGAGACAATGGAAATAAATTTTTGTTAAAGTTTTAGTCTATGGGTAAAGTTATAGGATAAGACAAGGAATGAGGAATTGATCTGTGCAATAATATTCTTTAGGAAACATAGATTTTCTCTCTGTCAAAATGCTGTGGTTCAACTTTCCTTGTATGACTATATACAATAGGGAATTTGCATCCATAGACAGGAAAACACAGGCATAAATCTTGAATTATTCCAGCTTTAGAGGTGTTTCAAAGATTTTTTTTTTTTTTACTAGAATAATCAGCTTTCAGAATAGGTGTTATGACAGTATGCATAGCCACTGCTGTCAAAGGACCCATCTACTTCAAATGACCCCCACCCACCCAAAAGAGATCATGCATAATTTTGAAAAAAATAATAATGTTTTATTATTTCTGTGAATATTTTGCAGTACTAGACAATCAGTATATTACTGCATATATAATGCTAAAAATACACAACTCAATTTCTCTTAGTAAATTTTCATCTATTCCCATAGAAACTATTTTCCTTTTCCATGTTTGTACCTATGAAAAACAGAACTGGAATTGTGGAAAACAAAAGGAATACGTTGACCACTTGATTTTTCCATGCACTTTAGGAAGTGATGAGCATGATTTCAAAGGTCAGTGTGCTTCTGCAGATTTAAAGACCAGCAGGATTCTCATCCCTGTCACCAGACACAGCAGGGACAGGGCAGGTGTCTCTGAGAGGGCCAGAGCAGCCTTGGCTGATTGGATCTGGTTCTTTCCTCCTGCTCCCCTCCAGTGTAGGGACTTCCTAAAGGAAGACAATGGGAGCAGGGAATGCACACCAGGATCTCCAAACATAACATCCAGCCTAAGGAGAAAGTAAGGCACAATGTCAGCATCAGAATCATGCTCCTCCAAGAAAAGAGACAAGAACTCCATCACAAACATCACCTCCCTCCAGGTGGGAGGACTTGTGTTACTGTAGTTTACTGCAGTGCTCTTAACAAGAAATTTCTGTAACTGGACTAATTATGTGGACTAGGATACTAGTTAAACCAAAGATTGGACTGACAGCTGCACCTGTAAAGTATGCTTCTTTTTTTTCCTGTGGCAAGATTTCAGTGTAACAAACAAATCCAATGGCATCATTGGATTCGTCATTTTGGGAATAGAAAACTAGGGCACTAGTGAAAGATTATATTTCACCATAGTAATTGTTCTTTCTCTATAAATACCTCCACAGTTAATCATCCAGAAGCCAGTGAAGATTAGACTGGTTTGTGCCGGGAATGTTAGGACTATTGTCTTCTCTCCAGCTGCTCCAGTCCAGACTCTCTCCTGCCCCAGTAGCTGGAGGTCAGACTCATGTCCTGAAACTCAGGTGTGAGCTACAGATGCAGCTGCTGCTTTCCTGTAGCTGATACCAGTGGCCAGGGTGCCCACCACTTGGTCCGACTCCAGTGGCTACTCCCAAATTTCACTCACACATGCTCAGGTGTCCCCTGTGCCCTTGCAGCACGTACACACACACACGCACACAGAATACAGAGTGAGATTATGGTTAGAGGCAGTTAAGAAAAGATTTAACAGGAAGATATAGGGTGACAGGACAGACTGCAGTGATCAAGCACAGGGTTCAGCCAGACAAGCATGCTGACAAGTCCTGTTTTACACACTACCAACCCCTTCTATGTGCCTATCCCCATCTCTGTTCCCCCCTGCTCCCCTTCCCTTGAATATCAGTTGAAACTGTCCCACTAACCCAGCCCAGCATGCAGAATCACCAGGTTCTCATTCTCATCCATTGCAAATTCCTGGTTTGCCTGCAGTTATTCAAAAGTCCATCAATTCCACATACCTGTGCAATTTAGCATTGTCTTGTATTGCAGTAAGAAAATATAAGAAGTTAGATAGACTATTTTAGAATAATAAGAATGAAAAATAACACTAGATTAATGCTTTACGAATGTAAATTTTTTTTCAAAATTTTTTGTTTTCAATAAAAGTTTTTTGAGCTTCAAGCCTTGCCTAAATGTATGCTGTAAAAAATTAGGCCTTTGTGTTATCTTGGGTTTGTGATGTGAGGAGAGAGGGTGAAGTAGAATTATTCCAGACAACTAGCAATAGAATAAGAGAAAACGGCCTCAGGCTTGGCCAGGGAAGACTCATGTTGGACCTCAAGAAGAATTCTTTTCATTTAAAGGGTGATTAAGCATTGGAATGCGCTTCTCAGGTAAGTGGAGCAGTCACTATCTCTGGAAGTGTTAAAGAAAAGACTGGACATGACACTTAGTGCTGTGGTTTAGTTGACAATGATTATAGTGTTTGGTTAAAGGTTGGACTCGGTGATGCTGGATGTGTTTGCCAGCCTTAAAGATTCTATGATTCTGTTGAAATGGAAAACAGCAGAATGGAACAATTATGATTTCTGATTTGAAGAGTTTCCTAGGTAGCACTTCTGAAGCTAATACACACTCAATGTCCTGCAGCTTCATTATTTTCAATGAAAAAATAATATCATAGGAAATAAGACTGAGCCTACCATATGTTCATGGTTGGCAAGATATTTCTTCTTTTTTTACATACAATTTTTGTTCCAGTGGAGCTTCAGGACTTCTGACACATTTAGAATTTGCAGTTTTGACAAGGCCACAGGACAACCAGAACTGTCAAACTTGTAGTACACATATCGCTGGCACAATATAAATGAAATATATAATATATTGGGTGTAAATCAGGTCTGCTGCTGATGCCAACAATCTGTGTAAGTTGAATAAATTCAGCATGCCCTGAATATGTCAAACACACTATGTTTGTATACACCAACAGGGAAACACACTCCGAGATGGGGCTAATGTTGCGGAGGGGGTGTATGGATACAGTCTATAAAAAATGGATGACACATTATACAAACCTACTTAGGTAGCTACATGAGGCTTCTGACTCTCTTTGTATTCAGTATTGTATCTAATTGCCAATATCAGGCTTCTAGCAGGTGAGACAATCAGTGGCTGATGCAAGAAAAGCGCAAAAGATGTAAATATTTTTGTTTCTAAAGAAATTTTAAAAAGAATTTGATATAAATTTTGGTTTTGACTAGTTATATAGTCCTTGTGTATTCAAAGAAGTCTTTGCTAAAAGAGAAGACTTAATTCCCAGAAATGCTTATTTGAAGCTGTCTCAATAATTTACTGCTTTTAGAAACAAATCTTCAATGGATTATCATGTTGTTCTTGCTTAAAACCTGAGGAAACAATACTTGCAAGTACTGTTGTGCTTGCATGCGTGCTTTGGACAGTGTAGTCTATGCTGATCTTCTAAATTTGTATAAATTACTATGTAGATATTCACCAACTGAACAATTTTTTATAAAATGTATTTCAGAAGCTAAAAAAAAAAGTAGAAAAATACAAGAAGTGCACCACTTTTCTAGAAATGCTTTACCCTTCCTGGCATCCACTGGGTAGTCTGATTATTATGAGCCTTAAGATTTAAATCTTTTAACAGCAGATATTAAAAGATTTCTTTCTCTAAATCTATTTTCAAAAAAATATGTATATCTCTTGGACATTATGTGAATCAAAACAATGACAAAACAAGCTATAAGAATAAGTAAAATTTAAAAGTCCAGTCTCAGGGAAAAATAGGTTATTTAAGAAAAAGAAAGGCTGATGTAAATTATTGTCACCATGTGCTTTGTCCTCATATGACAAGACTCTGTACAATTTACAGTCAAGAAACTCAAGTTAAGTGGGTTGCACAGCTAAATGCTATATTGTTTTATCTTAAACAACAACAAAAAAAAGAGTTTAAAAATAAAAGAAATACCTTAAATTTACTCAGTAAATGTAAAATATTTACAATTTTGTTAACTGCAAAAAGAAAGGTAGATATATCTGCTATGAAAAAAAAATTCAGGCTGGAGTACAATTTGAGAAAGGTATAAGGGAGAGTAAAGGAAAAATTCACCATTCTATTTTGGCTAATCAAATTTAAATATCATTGCCCTGGGAAAGTATATACAAGGCTTTCACATAACTGATTTGCACATTCCTAATTTTGTATAAAAGAGATGGGGTAGGTTAATTTCAACAGAATTTGATGTGTATAGAAAATCATATTTTATTAATAAATTGGTTGTTTAACAATGACTGTTGTTCATTTTCCTTGGGATATCATTGTTTGTTTCACATAGTTTCTCTTCCTCTCTGAGGTAAAGTTTCTGTGACCACCCTGCTTAGTTCCTGCCCTCAAGACCTCTTGGCTATTAAACACATCCTTTATGACTTCAACTTTCTGCTCAGGAAGGATATACAGCTTTCATAGCTTGCTTGTATTTAAACTTGAAATTTTCAAATCTACCAAGAGGTTGTTTTTTTCCCCTCTAAACATGGTATTCCTTTTCTCAATCTAGAGGGTTTTTTACTCACATAACACTTTCTTTTGCACTGCAAAAGTAAGGGAAAAGCAGTTGGCATGTTACAGAACACTTCCATCATCATCTTCATCTCCATTTAAAAATTCATTCTTCAATTAAAAAAAGATACTGAAAGAGTACTTCTCAAATATATATTTGGATGGTGAACTAAACATAAATTTACCAAAACATAGGTATCTAGACCTGAAGGCTCTCTATATATGTTGATATAAATATGCACAAGAAGATTAACCATGTTGAGCTTCCTTGGGAAAGTAAAGTAAGCCCTTTCTTCACAGGAATAAATGCAGAAGGCTGTTTTTTTCAAGATGTCCAAGAATTACAAAATTTCAGATGATAAAAAAGAAATAAAATTTTTACACACCTTTATTTTTGTCAGTTGGAAATTATTTGAATGTTTTACAGGATAGAATTCATTCCTTTGTTTTGTGAGTTTAATTTCACAGATCACAATGTAGTCTGCCCACAGACAGATTAAATGAGTAGCTTCAAATTAATGGTCTCTTTCAATAAATTTTCTGATGAAGTATCCACACTAAGCAGAGGAAAAAAAGGCAACTCTTTTATATTTTTCTTAGCTATAATTAATGGATATTATGAAGAAAAAGCTCATTTTGAAAGCTTTTTTAAGGAAAGAAAATCAAAAAGGCAATCTGCTAGAGGGTATTTTATGCACCTGTTTGAAGAGGGTTACATTTGTTCCTAGGAATATTTAAGAGACATATTTTGATAATATGCTATAAAGCTTTCTTTTTGTCTATTTTGACCATAGAACTGAATGTATGTGGATCTGTTTTATATCACCCCAGAAGGCTGTCCTAGTTCTGGAGAACCATCTGGAGACTTCATCTTTTCACAGGTTCTTACTAGCAGATCATCACTACATATTTTCCCTCCAAAAATTAATATAAGAAATATGATTTGTACAAAAGGGGATCACTGAAGTTTCCCAGGAGATGTGTGACTGTGGAAAGCTAGAAACCCAGGCTGTAAAGTTTGAATGCAACTCTAGCTGCAATGTATGAACAGTGGTTTTTAGGAGGGGGTTTGGAAGAACTTGGAACCAATTTAGGGTGTATCACTGTTGATCTTCAGCTGTCCACATAAGAAAAAGTGTCACTACCAAAATACAAGACTAGAAGGTTATCCAAATATTGTAAATATTTTCTTTCGCATTTCACTATGAATTCATGATTTTTGAAATGAATAGATCACTGTACAAATTCATAATACTTTAACATAATCATGTCTTATCCCTTACCCTCTAAAAGGCTATTCATAGAATATTCTCTCAGTCTGAAGTAGGATTTTGGATGTTATTTCCTCTCTGATGCTGAACTTTCTCTTTTCTCTGAGTTTTATGCTGCTCAAATGTCACTTGAACAATGTTTATGGTATGCAATTTACCTCCATTTACTTTTCATGCACAAAAGAAATTATACACTCATTTATTTTTGTTGCATTATAAAGCATATGGGCCATTGTCCTACAGTAAATTAACTATACTTTTTGTCTTTTATTTAATCTATAATACAGGTAGATATCACATTATTACTGACCTCTGCACCCTGTCATATACCCAAATGAAATAAAATCCTAGGAAATCTTTGTAAAACAGGCTTTTAATCTTTTCTAATTCCTATTCTGGTCTTGGCTAGTTAGAAAGTAGTAATGAAAATAATCTGCAAACATTGGTGGAACAAATCATGAGAAAATTGCTGGATAAAAGGTATGGCTCTGTATTTAACAGGCTACTGGTCAGTACACACGTCTGACTGTCTTCTGCACCTGCTGAACAGTTTTGTCATCTTGAATTCCACTTCTAATTATTTTCCTAGGTGAGATGTTCTTTCATATATTCTGTGTGCGTGTGTGTGTGTGTATCCAGAGATTTATGTGACAGCAGATGGACTAGGATCATGAGTCAGAGGGGAGGGACAATATTTCTCTAACATGAGCAAGAGAAGCAAGGGAGGGTGTATACAGTGGTGAGCAATCACTAGCAAATACCAATTCAGACTAATCAGCCAGTTGAATAAATGCCTTGGGAGCCCAAAATTTGGACCAGACCAGATAATGAAGAGAAGAGATGGCCTCCAAACTGGGTACTGGAAGGACCAGTTGATCTAAATCAGCTGGTGGAGGGGCTGTTGGGTCGACTGAGAAGCACATTTGCATGTGTGTGTGCACGCACGAGGCAACTGGAGACAGGAAAGTCCAAGGAGGGGTTGTGTGTGTGTGCATGTGTTGGTGGGGGAATGTGTGTACAGCCATGCACATTGGCCTGCAGACCTCTGCAGCTCTCATGACAAGATGCTGACAGCTGAGGGAAGCAGCATCCAGGGACAGTCTGAGGATCTAGTAGAAGACCTTCGTCCTGAACTGCCATAGAACAGAATGGAACAAGGCTGCTGTGGCTGTTTGGGTTTGTATGAGTGCTGTGTAACCTGTGTTAACTTGTTCATTGGCTATACTTGCAAGTGAATGTGTATTGCATAGATGTGATTTCATGTGTCTAGGGAGAACATAAACTTGCCCTCTCTACTGCTGGGATTTAGGATTAGGGAACTGAAAAAACCCTGCCTTTTCCCAGTTACCAGATTCAACAATACCTAACTAGTCTACTCTCTATTTCATACTAAGTGTCAGATTGATTGTGTCATTATTATATTTTTAAACTCAACATAACTGCTTCATATTCCATGTCTCACAGAAGAAAAGAGTTAGGAGGAAAAAAAAAAAGTTTTAAAATTGTATTTTCAAGAACTTAATCCACAAAAACTTGTTTCTGATCTTATACATGCATACATACATACATTTATTTATATATGTATGTCTTGAAGAAAACCCACAGCTTATTTTTATAGATTTTCCTACAGGTCAACTTTATGTAGAATTCTGTATAGTAATTGTAGAAACAGTACAGAAAGAAAAATCTACACAAAACTTCAAGGAAGACAAATACATTTTTCCTCTTGTAGTAGAAATATACTCTCAAGTATGTTCCAGTGCTAAGGAAATAAATAAGTATTCATATGTTGAGTAAATAAAGGGTCCCAAACTAAAATCAGGATGGGAGTTTAAAAATACAGACAGAAAGAAATCATGAATAATGAACACAGATTAAACAGGTACTTGAAATTGTTTGTTATGCAAATTTACCTTGTGGATTGCAAGCATTACTCATTAGGGATTTTTTAAATGGATCAGTGGAGGTGTTGCAAATCTGGACTGCTAAGAGCTGCCTGAGCCAATCTGAAAAAAGTCAAATGTTTCTTAAATGGAAAGGATTCCAGCACTTTTTTGCCATCTTTGTCAGCAACATGGACGGTGGGATTGAATGCACCCTTAGCAGGTTTGCCTGAGAACGCCAAGAAGTGTGGCATTGTTGACACGCTGGGTGGAAGGGCTGCCATGCAGAGGGACCATGATGGGCTTGAGAGGTGACCCCATGAGAATGTCATGACAGCCCATGAACATCTTATGACATTCAACAAGGTCAAGTGCAAGGTCCTGCACCTGGGTCAGAGCAGTCCCAAGCACAAATACAGACTGGGTGGTTAACAAATTGAGAATAGCCCTGAGGAAAAGGTCTTGGGAATGCTTGTGATGAAAAGCTCAACGTGACACAGCAGTGTATACTTGCAGCCCAAAAACACAACTACATTCTGGTCTGCATCAAAGGCAGTGTGACCATCAGGTGGAGAATTGAGGTGATTCTCCCCTTCTAGTCCACTCCTGAGAGACACTACCTCTAGTAGGTGTCCACCTCTAGGGCTGCCAACACAGGAAAAATATTAACCTGTCGGAATGAGTCCAGAGGAGGACCAGTAAATTCATCCCAAGGCTGGAACACTGTTATAAAGAGCAGCTGTAAGGTTTGGGACTGTACAGCCTGGAGAGGAGAAGAATCAAAGGGATTTTATCCAGGGTATTGCTCAACATATTAAAACATTTAAATTGGTCTAAGCAGAGTGAGAGCTACCTGTGGCAATGTGCAGGACAGCACAAAATCCTTATTGGAAGAGTTCTCGCACACAAATCAGTTAGAAGTTTTATTGTGGAGGTCTGAAGCATAGTCCATCACCTTGACTGACATTTGTTCATGCCCATATATTCACACTGTCTTGCTGATGGTGACTAGAGCCCTAACTAGAACTTTCAGTGTATAATCTAAATTGAGATGATACTAGCAAGACAGTAATACTATATGTTTTTTGTCTGTCAATTAACATACATCTTCTAATTTTAGTGTAGTATCATATAAATTAGGGGGATTAATGGACTTGCTCTGATATTGCTTATGAAGGCAGAAATATGAATAGGAAATTTTTGCCAGAAGTTTGCCATTATTTTCTGGGATTAATCTTCTGTAGCAACACAAGTTATTTACCTTATTATACTTTACAGAGCAGTGGTAGGTAAAGTTTAAACATATTAATAGATTGAAATTTTACTTTAGTTTATTGTGGAAAATTGGTTTTGTCCTTGATAAGGAAAAGGAAAAGGAAAAGGAAAAGGAAAAGGAAAAGGAAAAGGAAAAGGAAAAGGGAAAGGGAAAGGAAAAGGAAAAGGAAAAGGAAAAGGAAAAAAGGAAAAGGGAAAAATCTACATTGCAAATTTGTTTACAAAACAAATGTTCAAATATTTTCGTGAAAAAAAATCACTAATTCAAATATGAAAATTAACTTCTTTAGTTACCAGACAGCCCTTGGACTGGCACAAACTAGAGCAGACTTGAGATTACATAATTGCAGACACTCTCTGCAAACTGAAATTGTATGGAACATCATGGGCACATCTTCATGTTGAGGAAGATGTCTTCAACATCTTCATGTTGAAGAAGTTTAATTTTACCATAAATCACAGAAAAGTCATTCCAGGGCAAAGTAGTTGAATTTTTTAAAAGAAGGAATGAAATACTGTATTCATTCAATCATTGTTAATGTAATAATTAATTTTAATTAGACTCAGAAATTAACATGCATGCTAAGTTCAGAAAGTATGCATAGAGTTTCTCACTTCCCTTCTTCACTTTTTTTAATACAAAAATCCATGTGAAGAAAGTCCAGAAAGGCTGATGTAAGAACATTGGACACAGTTTCAAAGTTTCTGTTTACTTGCTGACTGGACACAGTTTCTGTTTACTTGTTAGCATTGCAAGTAAAAGAGTTGCTGAAAGGGTTGTTGTATGGTAAAAGACATGCAGAAAACAAAAATGAAAACCTCTTTTTTTTCAACCCAGGACTATTCTCCAGACAGCAATTTTTGTGATTATTATTAGTAACTATTCTCAACACCTTCAACAATAGTATTTATATGCTCTTGTTAAATCCTTGTGTTGTTTATTAATATAACTCAAACTAAGGAGTACGTACAGCTCATTATAGTGATTATAAACATAATATAAACACAAATTATAAACAATTTTTTCTGCTGTTTTTAAAGTTATCCAGATCAATCTTAATTTCTTTTTGTACTGTAGCTTTAAGCACTCTGTCAATTTCAATTTTTTTCTCTGAAGTTATATTCCATGACTGAAAATAAAATTGTATTTTATCCAAGGCATTTCTACAGTCATTTTATGACCTTTATAGTTTTTTCCCACTTTTTCCATCTGCACTTTAACAATAATAATTTTAATATTTTCTTTTCTATTGACATAATAAGTGAAGGATTACATGGAGGAGAAAGAAGCTTGGACAGCTGAACTAATTAAAACACTTCAAATGCTGGCTGAGTGAAATACTACAAATACATGTAAGACCATCTGGTTGCTTATTGATCTTACTAGTAACATCATTGTTGTATTTTCAAAATAATTTGCTAGCAAAGGTAATATTTGTTGCTGTACTTGTACATGTATTTAGACCTACCATGATACATTTAGCAGTGTCTGTTATCTCAGCATTTCACCTACTCTGTAATGTTATCTCAGAAAAAAAACCCTCTGTCACTCCTCCAAACTTCACGTTCAATATAAACAAAGGCTATTCTAAA